>JAMYIC010001362.1:34252-61032 GCA_024112705.1 Microcera coccophila
GCAAGCAAAACCCTGAGCACCCCAATCTTCATGGTGACATGTTAAGAAGTACATTTCCTAAGTTTCCCAGTCTAGTTTCATAGCATTAACATAAGAGACATCAACATGAGTCAGCCAAGGTATCAAATAAAAACAGGCCGAAAGTAGCAATCGAAATAAGTAGAGACCGTGATGGAATGTCGGATAAGGTAAGAAAAGTCCTCGAATTAAGGTGTTGTTTGTGAGAAGGCACCATTAACAAGGAAACGAAAAAATGCATGAAGGGTATCTTTCGGATCCAAATCATCTCTACCTTGCGTTCCGTACATACTGAAAAGGAAATCGATATCGTCATTGTTGTTGTGTGGTGTTGTGTTGCGATTGTGCTGGGGAAGGTGACTCATCCCAACTGAAGCACGCGCCCAAGTTTGATTTTTAAAGAGGATGCTTGTCGTTTTTCTGGTGTTTTAAGATAATAGGAAGGTCTGATCGACCAGGAATGTCGAGTTACAGCAGATCCTTGGCCAAGAATCGTTGTCGAGGACGTATCAAATTGATCCTGCGCGCTCAATTCGTCGAACATGGGTGCTCCGGATTGATTTTCCTCCAGATAAGGGGCAGCATCAGAGTCCTTCGGTGGATTAGAAACATCTTGGCCTAACTCTGCGCTATGGCAGGGATTCTGCTTTCGGCTGAGACACATCTCGACTGTGTAGTGTGACGCCATGTTCTTGAGAGTCGTCTTCGTCGTCACTGTAGCTGCTGCTGATAAGCCTCCTCGCTTGCCTCGGCAGATGGGTCCACGATTGGGGACATTGAATGTTGCAGAGACTCAGAATCGCCGTTTTCGAGCTGCTCAGCCCTCTCTCGGCATGCCGCAGGGGTGAAACCAGTGCCCAGTTTGTTCGCTACAATTCGCCATTTTTCGTTCTCGTAGTCTTGTAAAGCTTTGTTTAATTTTTGGTCCTATGGAGATTCATCAGCTTAATGTTATGTGATTCCGTCTAGGTAGTAAAGTATTGTAAACTGAGGATGTAAGACGAGGGAAAATATGCTTACCGTCTCATCGGTCCATTGTGTTGTCTTTGCTTTCAACTTGGTACAATACCGAACCTGTAGGGTGCCCGAAGAGCGGCCGGGGAAGAAATCTGCGATTTGCTTCCATGTCAAGTTCTTGTGCTCCTTAAGGTCGATGAGCAACTGGTCGTCTTCTGTTGTGAACTTCAGCTTCGGCCCCCGCGGACGCGGAGCTGGGTCGGGCATTCCAGCTTGTCCCACTACACTTGGCGCACCTCCGCCGATGTCCTCTCTGCGCATCAATTTTGAAGGTGGTGATGAGTCGGGAAGTCGGTGGTGGTGATGGATAGGCGGTCCCTGGTGTTGGCCTACAGCCGCAGCTGCAGCATGTGCATAAACTGCCCCAAGGGAGGTTTGTTGCATACTCCCGAGATCAGCATGCTCCAGGTTCGGAATTCCGGTCACAGACAAATCGAGTTCGCCGGGACGTGGCCGCTTAGTTCCAGATCCGTGCAGTCGCACATGTGGTGTTTGGCTTGGCGTTGAAATAGACTGATAAAGCGGCGAAACCACCTGGCCAGGAGCTCCAAAATGCGACTGCCCAAGACGATGATGATCCAGCTGAGACTGGGACATCACAAGTTGTGATGAAGGCTGATGGTGATGCTGTGCCATGACGGAATGCTGGGCGTGTGGATTGCCATGGCGTGGATCGGTAGCTTCGAGAAGACCAGCAGACTCGCTGCCCGGATGATGGATAGAGGATCGATGTGGCTGCCGGTGAGGATTTTGATGAGCGGGAGAGTCATACACATGCTGCGGCTGACCTTGCCCGCCCGGATGCGAGTCCTGGCCCGAATAATCCACATAATCCCCGACTCGGTAGTGTCCCGCCAGCGTGCCTCCGACACATGGGTTCCGCCAGAGCGAACCGCTCTGGACGGTCGCCGGAACCTGAATGGAAAGAATTTGGTGGGATGAAGCCCTCGCGGGCTTCGGCGTAAAGATGCGGGCCCGACCCTGCTGAGGACGAGACGTTGCGGGGTCGTGTGCGCTCAGTTAGGCGTTTCCTTCTCCTGGTTTCCGGTCGAGCTGCACGTCAGGCGTAATACTGCTTGCTGAGGAAACGACCACATGTGTTGATAAAGGGAGTCGGATCAGATCAGAATTTCTCACTCTCGATAAGATTGAGACTGTAGTAGCGGGTAATCGGAGGGGGGGCGTCACGCGAACGGTGAAGTCCTGCGTCAGACCCTATGCCCGTTGTGAGTGATTACAATGAGAGAGTGTGTTTATGTAGTTAAACCCCAGCGGTAATTATAAGGCGAAGATCGTTAAGGACAGAATGGTGAGGAACGAAGCTCGACAAAATGAAAAGTGAAAATGAAAACTGCTAGAAAGGAGTGAGTTGTATGAAGGGGGAGTTCTTTGTATGATACGAATTACCACTTGATAGAGTAGCTCTTCGGCATGTCCCCTCAGTGAGATCTGTATGGGCTCCGGCACAAGGTTGATATTTAACCAACAGCTAGGGACCCGGGACTAAGGGATGCCAGGGCAGGGGCCGCATTACATCGTCTGATTGTCTAGAGCCGGCAAGCAGTGTGAGAGACGGGTGTGGATATCTGTGACTAGAATCTTCCTGCTGCATGTCAAGGCGCATCCAGACATTTACCCGGTGCCAGGCGCATCCTGTTTGTCACTTGCGACGCGGGTTGCGGAGACTACCCGCTGAACCGGCCAGCGCTCAGAGGAACATAATTTGGGGATCTTATGCCATCGTCACCAGGATACGGATATAGAAACAAGTTGTTCCCCTGTCCCGGTCCTGGGCCCTTGGACCAGACATGATGATGGACAAGGATGGGCTTTGAGGGGAGCGGAGGCAACGCTTCTCCGTCTTTTCGAGCTGCCAATTTACTGCAAGAGAGCTCCCCTGTCAAGTCCCTGCCCACCTGAGATCTAGAGAATCCGTGTTCCAGAACAGGCGGACGAAAAAACAAAAAAAGAGCAGGACCAATAAGGGAATGTGAAGCTGAAACACGCCTCACAATGCAGGTAGCTGGCGTGGGAGCGATGAGCTGGCAGACAGCACAAGAGCATGACAGCAAGCGTTCCCTCCGCCAGTCTCCTCCCCTCGGCCGAAGTCAGAGCGCCAGCGGCCATGCTGATGGCGTGGCATTGGGAAGAAAAAAAAGTCTTGGTGCTTGCTAGAGGTCCACCCATATGAATGGGGGGCAAGGGGGATATAATGCGTCCGGGGTAGGGTATATTAGATGGCGCATTCAGAATCACGATTGCTGACTAGTCGGCCAAGCGAGGGGTTTTGACCAGCTAAAAAATGCCACTAAGCAAAGTATGACGAAAAGGGGAGGGAACGTTGGGGTCTAATGAAGCGCAAGAGGTGGAAGTTAGGCAATAAAACGACCCAAGTCGAAGATAGGCACGTCATAACCGTTGTTGCAGCCTAGATCTATGTAGCATTCAACTGCTGGGTTGACGAAGCTCCCCCACAAACAAGCGAGGCAAACTTTCCTTTTGCGAACAGCAGTGAAAACCCTGAGCGGCGCGTAAGAGAGAGTGGATGCAATTGTGATGTCGCGAATCCGCCGCTCGAACAGAGTGCTGGGCGCCAAGGTTCGATGTTGTTGAAGAGACACCAAGTGTGGACCGTTCCACTAGTAATCCGATGAAGAGTCGGGCGAAACGAGCTCAAAGCCAATCGTGACCAGACCCTGATAGTTAGCCAAACGTTTCCCGGCGCAGGCTCCAGGCGAGCTTGGCTGAGGACCTCAAGCTCCGGTTTCGGTTTCTCGAGCTCTACTGTTGCTCCATCCGTTAGCGACAAGAGATCACGATGACATGGTTGGTACGCGTATACGTGTGAGTACACCACCCCAGTACTTGGTAGTGCAATCGGACACACTAAGATTGCACGTCAATGCCGCTCGAGACGATGCGCGAACGCGAGTGGCTAGGCAGTCCTCAGCCCTCGAAGGTCAATAGAAGAGCCTCGGTCCATGCAATATGGAATGCTGCATGAAGGAGAACGGAGTTTGCTGAGCTCGAAATTAGAGAGATTGGCGTCATGCTTTCGGAACCTGGTCATGGCGGTAATGAGCGCCAGCGCCTGGCTGAGGCATTCGGGTGCGCTTCTAGAAGGACCTTCTAGCGTGACAGGGCCGCCTTAGCGACATTTGCCATTTACCATCTGCCGGTGATGGTGGGCAGGCTATTATTGAATGGCGTGGGAATTCAGTAGGATCCGATTCAACGGCGAGAATTGGTGAATGCAGACGTGTGACCTGAGAAAGGATGAAGGTTAACGGAATGGTGGTTCTTGGAATAGCATACGGGGGAAGGCGCTGATCAGGCACCCGGAGGTAACTCTTGCATAGGTAGGAGGTACCTGAGGCAGTTGTCCGAGAGCGAAAGTCCTCCGCAGCTAGGACCAACTTCTCTCCTTTTCACCTCATCATGAACTTCATATATGGATTTTTTTTTCCCCTACGGATCCATGCACCAACAGCAATACGCGATAGCCAAGGAAAAGATCTGGGCATCACCGTCCGAGGAGGGGGGAGAGGGTAGAGGGGGGGGGCGACAGTCAGCCGATCCTTGTCTATCAAAGGTCCCCCACCCGTCTTGGACCCTTCGCGTCATAATACCATGTATGAATCCTCTTCCAACATGCCGCGTGGGTCCCGTTGAAGTGTCTAGCAGCTCGACTTTAGGTGATCGGCTCCTATTCACGGGTCCCGTAAAGTTTTTGGCAACTGGGGCCGTCCCAGTCAATCACCTTACCCAGTCCACCGTTGGATCAGTACGAACCGTGCCCCATTGCATGGCGAAGTTCCCCAACCTGGTCTGTCTGGGGGAATCAGAAACCTATCGAATCACGGTGCGCAATAGAACCCGAAGAGGAATCGTACCGCCGCTTACGCAGGTACGGGTACCAGGATAAACGGAGCGCAGGAAACTATCGATTTCAGCTGATCATGATTGGGTCTGATACTTTCAAAAGCATTCAGTCATCAAGACGGGCTCAACCTTGAGCGGGAGGGAGAGCGTTAGATCGAGAGATCTACATCGAGTCTGTTAGTCCCATCCCACGTCGCTCGCCCACTAGTTCGGCCGTTATCGCGACCGTACCTGACCGTTTTCTTCTTCCATGTCGAATCCTTACTCAGGCAATATTGCTGTCTCCTAAAGTTTTTACCTGTCGATCCCCTCTAAACCCCAGCCCAGGTCGCCCGAAATCGTGAGCCAGCCAGACTCAGTTTTGAGCTTCAGGTTACACCGTGGTGGCAATGCGTAACAAAAGACGCAACGGTCTGAGCATGTGATGTCGGCTAGACCTAAGAAAGGTCTTCGTTCCGGTTGATTCTAGATGATATTTCCAGCTTTGGAAGCTAACCCATTACCTGGCTCACCGGCTGGGTCCTAATCCGGCTCCCTGGCCATCGGCTTGTGCGGAGGGCTGACCCGTCGACGTCCAGTTACGCGCGCTCAAGCCTTAGTACTCCAAAAGGGCCGAGATAATTAAGAGGATGCAGATGGAGAGCTTATTGGGCCAGGCTACCTCCGTCTCTACAGCTTACAGGGATAATAAATGTGCAGTTTTCTATTGGATTGATAGTTATAAGATAGGTATCTATACTTTGACTATAGCTAGTATTTAGCTATAGAATAAGTATATGTACCTTGATTATAGCTAGTATCCAGCTTAAAGATACTGATCCATGGGGCTTGTACATGAGCCAACATTTGTTATCCCTGTGGGCTGTAACCCGAAGTCTACCCAGCCGGGATCAGTTTGATGTGCAGCAAGGCATCGGTCCTTGATACTCGATCTACTTCACTACTTCTGACTTTCCACCCTCACTCCGTTCGACCATCGATTCAATGCGTCTCACATCGAGCATACTATCTCGGAACAGGTTGCCGGACTTCAGAGATACTTAAAGAAAAACAGGGTCCCTAACCCTCACCATTGATCCGTACTTTACGCGCTTTTCTTCAATCGTGTCACTTTCGCGGCGCATGAACGCATGAACATTGCCAATTTCAACTCCCCCACGCTAACTCCAACTCTCGGCGTGGTTCCACGCCTTCGGTCACGCCGCTTCCTGGTTACCTGCTCCCGTCCCAGCGGATCATCCATGCATTTCGTCGACAGGGCTGTCCACCTGTTCACGTTATTTTTGTGCAATCCCTCATCCTCATCCTGATCATCGACATAGCCCAAATCCCTGTTGCAGTGAAGGAAGTCAAGCTCACCACGTTCTAATTATGGTCAATTTTTTAAGAAAGCTTTTGAATTCCTGTAAAAAGCCCGTCCAAATTATACAATACATCAGACACTCCAAGATATGCTGGCCCAGGTAATACATACAAAATTAATCCGAGGAAGGTATCTTCAATACCGTTCCCCCCATATCCATCCTCCCATCTCATCTACCAAATTCATCCCTAGGTGTAAGGAAAGGTTCAGGCGCAATAGTTGACGTTTCCGTGCCTTCGCCGTTTGTCTGCGATAAGATCTTTCCTCGTCCATCTTTTTCCATTCAAAATGCAACCCAAATAGTCTGTCCCCATTTCCACTTTCAGTCATACCCGTACCTCCTCCCTGACTTTATGCAAAGTTGTCTGATCGATCCACCCAAATATCCTCCAGCTCTGCAAAGCTGTGGAAATGTACCGGCCGATGCTGGTCGCTGTAAAACGGCAGTGGCGTATCAAGCTTCACATGAACAGGCTTCTTCTCCATGCCCGCAAAGGCGCTGCCCATAAAGCTGTAGTTCCATTTACCATCGTCCGGCACCAGGAAGAAACCCCTAAACCGAGGGCTGAGTAGCAGCTTGCGCTTCTCTCCCATTGTTGTCGTAAACCCTTGGGGCTGATCACTCTGAGTGTCTCTGTTGTCGGCTCCCCACTTGTATCCCTGAGGAGTGAGCCCCCAAGCGGATAGTGATACACTGCCTGGGGTGAACGATACCGAGACAGTGACGGTGTTGGTCTTATCCCATTCGGCGTGAGCGTCAAGGAGCTTAGAGTGCTCCGTTACATCCGCCGCGGACATGTAAGGCAGCTCATTGCCCGACATCGTGTGGATGACACCCAATGGCTCCATGCCCTCAAGAAACTCGCTCTGAGGAAGCTGCTGAGGTAGTTGCACATTTCGCAAGCCGCCAATCTGTGGTATCATGACAATGCACTTGACCTCCTTGACTTGGTCGTTGTCAGGTGCGGATGCGCCATAGAGGTACCCGGCGACCTGTACTCTCAGATCTGCAATTGTGATGAACCGCTTGAGGACGTTATTGGGCATGATGTAAGTGACATCATCTAAATCATTGTCCACAGATGAGACGTAGATGTTCTTCGCCCTGGTCCGCAAATTCGAGGTGGCAATGGCTCGTGTCCGCCATTCCGTCTTGGAGGCAAACGTCTGCTGCTCGAACTGAGACGTCGTGGTTACGATGATATCCTCGCCGTGAACGTTCTGAGTCTTCGTGGTCACAGCAGTCAACTGCTGTTGCTCCTGCTGTTGTTTCTCAATTTCCGCAGCCTGCTGTCGCTGCATGGAAGGCGCCGAAATTTCCATACCCAGGATAATGTCTCGAACTTCGCTGCTCGTCAAGCTTGAGACATTGACGTTGTTTTTCTTGCCATAGTCGTTTAAGATCAAATCTCGTAGCTGCGTTTCAACCTTAATCCAGTCTTCATCAGACAGCGAGGGCCAGATGTGATGCTCATGGGTAATGACAGTCTTGTCTGGTCGAAGGATCAACTTCGTCTTGTCTGGGTTGACGTGCAAAGCACGAAGAATCAAGATGAGACGGGAGAATGCTGTGAAGGAGGAAATGCTCTTCAGCCATTCATCATAAAGATTGAAGAGCACCATCTGCGGCTCCGTGGCTCGAAGGATCATGTCACCTAGCTTCTCAACCTTCATGGCGGCTTGGAAAGGAAGCTGCAGCTCGGAGGCACGGATTGAGATATTGGGGAAATCCAGTAGATGGACCTCGAGGGGATCCAGAAGACCCTTCCGTGTGACAATGAGTTGTTTCGGCTGTTCTTCCACTGGCAAGGATCGGATCAAGGCAGCAACTTCTTCAGCAGTCTTCCACTTGGCTAGCTGACCCAGACGCTTCTGTCCAGCCCAGACACTTGTATGGATAATCTTAAGGAAGAGCTGACCGGTGCGAGGGTTGAAGATAAAGATTGCACCGTTGATGGGTTTTGTTGTCAAGTTACCCTCAAATGTTTTGTGGATGGTGACACGGTAGACGTTAGTATCATCAATGAACAGCTGTGTCTGGTTGCTGAAGAGTTCTGAGTAGTTCTGAGAGTTCAGGAATTCTTGATTGCTCTCTGAGGCATAGAGTTGCAGACCCTTTCGAATACGTTCACGCAAGACGTACAAAGCCGGATTGGCCTTCATAACCTTGGCCATAGCTTGTTGAACAAGGACCTTCAAGCCAGGGAAGTACATACCGTACGCGGAGTACAGATTGTAAGCAAGATCAATACCAATCATGAGGCCAGTGGCAGAAGGATAGATGCTGGCGCTGTCGGTAGTGTAATCAAGGTATTTTGCGCGGGTATATCGCTCGATGTCGTGAGAATCATAATCACCATACCGCAATTGCACGTCAACCCAGAACTTGTTGGTTGTGGTGGGTTCGATGACATCCTTGGTATCGTATAAGAGTGATGGCCGGGTAACGTTCCACTTATGACTTGCAAAGAGGAGAATGTCGGCACAAGAACTGTTCATCTTGTACGACTTTCGAGGATGGATAGTCTCCTTCTGAACCGTCTCAATTCCAAGTGACTCCAATTCCTGGTCGAACACCTGGCAAAGATCCATCACAACGGACTCGTGAATCTTCTGCCACAAATGGGCTCGGAAAATCTGAATCAAGGAGATCTTTAAAGTTGGAATCTTGCCATGCAAGAAGATACCCGTAAGATCCAGCTGTACTTGGAAACCGACGTACACGTTGGCTCGATTGATGGTCGGAGACCACCACAGGGTAAAGCGACGGTTAGGAATTTGGTTCAGACCGGATCGTTGCGCGTTTGTCAACTTCTTAAACTTCATAGATTCCTCAAAACCGGAAGCTCGCTCCCAGAATAGGCCTTCCCAAGACGGAAAACCAGTGGCCTTGAACAGCGTATGCTCGAGGATGGTTTCCACGCCACCAAGAGCTTGGATGACATCGGTTCGGTAAGCATTGAGATTCCAGAGCTTTCCATCATGCCGCTGGCTAGTCCACCAGAAAGGATTGCTCTTCATAAGCTGGTAGACCTTGAACTCAGCACGAGCACGGAAACCCTTGTCAAAGCTGAGCGTGCTTCGGTCTTTCTGGAACAGGGTATTGATACGGGGTAACCCACGATCCCAGCTGTCTTCAAGATCCTCCAGCGTTAGACGGCGATTCTGCTGGTTCGCCTCAAGGCGCTTTTGGGAGTATTCAGTCCACACGCGCTGAGAATCAATGAATTCTGCCTCCCACGGAATGATGTATCGGAAGATGTTGGGGATCAACGTCTCCTCGTCGTGGGTCATACCAGCTCGGTAGTGAGTAACACCGGTGTCAGTTTGCTTAGACCATCGTTTATCGCTGGCTGGAATCAAAATGTGTGAACCAGAAATCATACCCAGACCACCTAACTCCTTGGGTGTGTAGAAGACTGCAGGTGGGAAACGTGAGGGCATCTTCGAGTTCAGTCCAATCTTGACTCGGGTCTGGATTTTCGTTTCACACTTGACGATAGTGTCAAGCAAGTCAACAGTCGAGACTGCCGCCTCACGATAATAGGTGAAAAGTGCGATCAGAGCAGTGTTCCACTTATTAGCGATCTTGGTAAAGGTTGTGGAGCCCGAAGACATGAGGATCTGTCGAATCCGGTTGTTGAACTTTTGGATATCCTCTTCTGTTACCTGTAAAAAAGCGTGCGCTGTTCGTTCCTTGGTTGTGTTATTCACCAGTGACCACACACTGTCCTTGATTGGGAATTCATCATTCTGATTCCTGCACTTGGGTAAGATGCGGACTTCAAAGCCACACATCGAGAACAGCAGGTTGGGGTTATCTCGGCTGTAAACACTAACGAAGCTGTCATCCCACTCAACAGTTGTGACTGATCGAGGCAGACGATTCTTGAGATCCCAGAAGACAGCTCGGCCAAGGTTGACATCATGTCGCATCAAGCGCATTCGAGAGTCTCGAGGCCAGCACTTCTTGCTCTTATAACCAATGACATTCTCAAAGTTAGGATCCGGCTGCTCAGTAAGGAAGCGCTGGATCAGATCCCGAGACTCTTCAGCAGTGAATCGCAGGAATACCCAAATTTTATCGATGTATCGAGTGTACAGACGGATGGGATGCCTGGTTTCGGTCTCACGATCGCGGAACTGCAGGAAATCATTGGGGCTTTGAGGTGGCCCAGCAATCTCGCTGGCTCGCTGGGGGCCAAGAAGAAGGAGATCCAGAACGAGACCATAGTACTGGAACACGAACGCCGAGAATTGGAGACCGCGGATCAATCCGTAGCTGTTGACATGATTCATGTCCTTGTATGTCAGCTGAACGTTGTTCTTTGCGGTAATGTAATCAGCCAAGTTGTGGTCCATGATCAACCTCAGTAGGGAGTTGAGCAGGGTGAGCTCAATCTTCTCATAAACCTTGGAGAGCTCTGTCTCAATCATGACGTTGCATTCTCCGTTCTCAGACTGCCACACGCTGTCCAAATTGTTGATACCCTGTGCCCACTTGTAAGTCAAAAGCGGCGGAACTTCAGAATCAGATGGTTTGATCCAAGCAGGGAACAGATGTCGCTGATCAGCCTGGTACCAAAGGTATTGATCAAGGTAAGCATCACTGATCTTCTCGATGGGCTCGATATCATAGACGGGGTTGATGGTACTATAGTTGTCGTTCATGTCGATATTAACTTCCTTGAAAGCTCGCTGCGTGAGGAGAAATCGCTTGATTCGTTCAAGAGTGGTACCAGGGCTGTCGTACGCTTGCTCAATCAATGCCAGTTCTTCACGCTGGCTTTGGTTGAGACGTCCCTTGACTGAATATGCTTCCCTGAGCCGCTCAAGCGCCAAAATCAAGATCTTGGTATCGTGTTTATAGGAAACGCTAGGAAACGGGATAGGGGAGAACTTTCGTGATTCCAGCCAGTGCACGGTGGTGGTGTAGATTGCCACAGCCTCTTCGGATGACACATAAGGTCCATCCTTCATGTGGTTGTGTTGTCGTTCTTGTTCGGCCTTGAGCCAAAGTCGGGTGAGGCGGCCGACGTTCTTCTTCGCCACAGTCTTATCCACAGTAGCTCCTCGGCGAATGCGTTCACGATTGTAGTGAGCGACAGAGATCCACCAATCAGCCTTGGACTTGACGTATCGCAGGATGATGTTCTCAACAGGCGCAGGCAAGCCAGGCACCTTCCAAGGGATATTACTCTTCCAACACCTCCATGCCTCCGAAAGATGCTGGAGCACAGTGTTTACCTTGTTTTGCTTGATGCCTTCAGGCATCATGTCCATCAGATCAGCCATGACAGATGCACGGAGCTCCAGATCAAAGTGAGACTCCACACGCTGCTTGGTGACGGTCTTTGCAACACCTTTGCTATGTCGGCCCTCAAACTGACGAGATAAGAGGTTGCCCAGCCACCTCTCAAGAAGGGGGATGATACCTCGCATGAAGAACAGCCATACTCTCCATGCCGGTGCCCAGAACCCACAGCCGGGACCCTTTCCAACAGGACCAGAATTGAACCGATAGTAAATGAGATGCTTCAAATCCTTACACGTTCGGATCTGGTGCATCAACTTGTACTTGTATCGATACATGCCGGTAAGCTGTCCAACGTGATTGAAGGCATAGAGGATACCATCAGCCAGCTGGAAGGCATCGATGTTGCCCAATCGATATTGAACTTGGGCATCAACGATCAATTTTGTGAGTCTGAGAATTTCACGCATCAGGTGGAATGCGTTTCCGAATCGCGACTTCTTTCGTTCTTTAGTTGTGAGAGTCTTGACAGGCTTCAAATTGAAGTTATAGTCAAGATGGAGATAGGTAAGGTTCTTTCGGTGAATCAACAGGTTGAGCATATTGAAACCCTGACGGCACACCTGCAGGCCAGCCTCCACCCAATCAATGGAGGTTTGTTGGAAGAACTTGGTTTGCTTAAGTGATCGCAACAAACTCTGCTTGTTCTGTGCCTTGGGCGTCTTCTTGTGAAGCTCATTGAGGACGTAATTTTTTAACAATTTCTGATATGAGACGCGAACCTTCACTGGGGGTCGATCGGATGGAGGGTGTTCAAGATACCATTGCTTGATCAAGGGCACATCCTGAGCTCGAACCATTTGTCCTGAGCGCCTGTCGAATGGATAAGGAGCCCACCATAACTCAATAGCGGAAGAAGTGTCCTCGTTCTCGAGATCCTCGTCAGCAAGGAAAGGCTCGGTGCCAACCGGTAATTCGAATGCGTCGTCCTCGGGCTCCTCGTTGTTTCCTGGCCCGAACAACTGGTCCTCATGCGATACCTCTACATTTTTTGGCGCAACCGTACGGGATGAGATAGGGTTGATTCGGCGATCAAAGTGAAAGGTTGGCAGGTCTGGATCGTCCGCACGATTAAAAACGACCTGAGGGTGTGAATGCCATGACTGATGCACACTTCTTGGCAGGGAATTATACAGATATGGGTAAGCAACACGGAACTCGGTTCGGATCGGATTTCGGAAGATGATTCGGTCGATGGCATTGAACTCGCCGAAATCCTCGTCGTTCGGGTCGATATCCTTATACAAAGGTTCGAATCGAGGGCCACCAGGCAAAGCAACGTTGAGAGCCTTCGCACTCAACAAGCTCTTCAGGTCAAAAAGATGAAAGTAGTTCTTGTCCACCACATCAGAGACTAGCGGCCTACTCAGACGGAAAAGCGTAGCCATCTGAGGCAGTGTGAGGTTCCAGGCTTTGTAGCTAGGGCCATTGACATGCGGCGTGTCCAGCAATGGTCGATGGTCGTAAAACCATTCATATACTGCAGCATCGTCATCTTCATCAAGCTCCATCTGGATTGGCTCCAGGGGCTCGACATCCTCGATATTTTCAGACCACGACAGCGGGGGCTCTTCGTCGTCGAAAGGGGGAAACCGCATTCGCTTGAATAATCTTCGATCGGCCTTTTCCTTCCGCATAAACGTCCACATCATTGCCCATTGCGCGAAGAATACGGGTTCGATAACTCGTGGGGTTTCGTTGACCAAAGTCAAACAACCGTTGACGTGGTAGAGAACCTTTACTTCGCGTGCTGATTCCCACGGCATGGGCATATTCTCGAGGAGCTTCAAAACAGCGTGGGGCATGAACTTGAGAGCGCCCAGGTAACTTCTCTTGTCGTTTGTGTACTTCTTCTGCGACACATCGCCAATATCCTTCACAATCTTTCGCAGATGCTCGGGGGGCATGTCAGCTTTTTGCGCCTGAACGAAGCCAGCCTTTCGCTTCTCGCCAAATCGCAGGCGCTGGTTCCTGAGCCATTCCTTCTTCTTCTGCGCAAACTTTGCAACCTGAGGGTCTGTAGGGGGGCGATAACCCGGTGGAGGAGGAGCCGGAGTTGCAGGAGGTGGAGGAAGCGATGAAGGAGGAGGTGGTGGTGGAGGAGGATGCGATGAGCCGGGAGTATGAGGGCCATGATCCCAGCCTGGCGGAGGCGGTGGCGGTGGTGGTAGTCGCGACATGATGGCTTCGCGATGCGCTCGAACGTCGATGGATCGTGGAGCTGTCGTCGAAGGGCTTTACGCCGTCGCGCCTCTGCAGACGCGGTTACTCTGTGAACTCTCTTTCTATCGAGTAATCACAGCGTATTCAGTGCAGTCGCAGGCTCTTGGGAACAAAACCGATGCCAGTGCCGCAGATTTAGGCGTAGCGACGACCTGGGCGACGTTAATGTTGAGCAGTTGAAGAATGTCGCCTTCGTCGCGACAATTTTCAGAGGACTGAACACGCACTAGGCCGAGAGTGCTGATGATCACGTGACCGTTGACTGTCCTCGCTGCATGAATATCGATATCTCTGGTCAATGAACGGAAGAACCAGGGGCTTGAGGCAACCTGATATGGTTCTCTCCGTGATCTTTTCTTGGCTCCAGCGTTTCTTTGCGATCTCTGATGGAAATTCCCCAATAAACATGCATCTTACAATAGAGAGCATCACATCATCATACCAAATGGTAACCATTTCTCACAGAACATTATAGCCAGCACCCAGCAATAACAAGCTCAAGATCTAAGATGCCAACACATCAGAAGCGCAATTATAATTTCCAATGTAGTTAACAAACACACCCCCAAGCCAACACAGCGTGTGAATACAGTATTCCCAAAACCGTAGCCAACGGTCCAGGGTAGGCTGTAAGTCCAAGGCACTGACCAATAGGGCGCACCGCAAACACATTACCTAAGCAGCAAACTGCAACTGTCGTCCATCGCTGGATGCAGGCGACACCTACCACGGCCAATTCGCCTCTCAACGGAACCCGCAAGACAACAGCTGCCGTCAAGTCAAAATGGCGCACCTCAGTATGAATTCTGGTCATTCGAGTGATACATTCTCGCTAACCTCCATCGCCAGACGTCAAGCCGGACCCGGCTTACCTCAAGCTGCAGGGTGCGTGACTTCTCGAATCGACGAACCATCCTCCTGCCGAGTCGCTAATCCGGTGAATAGCCATGCAGAAGAACCGACACATGTACTTTCGCTGGACCCCCCGAACTGCGAAGATCACCTTCATCTACGTTGCTTTGATCCCCAGCATCGTGGGATACATCGCCTACAAGACTGACGTGAGTTGGTTGGGGAATGGGAGAGGTGGGAAGAGACTAACATGTGATAGGGACTATGGGATTTCCGAGGGAAGCGAAAGGGCGATCTTATCTACGAGAAATAAATTCGGACGCGATGAAGAGTGTGGTGGACATTGTACATATATTCGGTGACACTGGAACAGCTCCCACGTCGAAGTTCAATGCAGAGAAACGCCAGAATATTGCGACGTACGAGTGACGCGGAAAGCTGAAAAATGAATTGTCATGAAAACTGGGGTATAATCTAAGAGAGTATCGCTCTTCTGGCTTGCAACATGTTCATCAGATCTTATCACCATCACCATCGCCCTCTGCCTCTGGCCCTTCCTCCACCAGGCCCATCCGGTAACCTCTCCCCCCTTCTCCAATCGCCCATGGGAAAACTGCTCCCGACGCCTTCCCTCCAATTGCTTCGGCCCCCGCGACCACGCCCTCGCTCACTGCCATTTTCTCGGCCCTGGAAACCCCCTCTAGGAATGGCACGGCTGTCCCGTGGACCTGGGGCTGGGTCTCTTCTGGCACTGGGTACGGGTGCGATTGACCCATCAGGCAAGGGCGGTAGAATCGCGCAGGATATATAGTCACCGACAACGAAACGAGCTTCATTGAGTGTCTTGTACTTCTCGCTTCTTAGTCGACTGTGATCCCCTTCATCCCTAATTTCCGTCCCTGGACCCCCTTCTCCAATGACAAGGCTTCCAAGATCTTTCACGGAAAACTTTGGCGTTCCGTTGTTAGCCGCGCTGGAATTTCGCAAGTCCGGAAAGACGAGCTGGAAGGCCAATCGAGTCCCAATCGCCGGAGAGGGGAGAGTAGATGGCTGTGCGGCAGCTAACTCAAGTGCGAGTTCGTTCAGAGTGCAATCGGACCATGTGTATACTGACACACAGGGTGGGATAGATTGCGACGCGAAGTCTTCGGGCCTGAGAAGATATTAGTATAAAATTCCTATGGTAAAGGGCCTGATGTATCCTGCTTAACTAGTTACATACCTGTGGAAAGCACCATTTTTGTAGAATAATTGTAGGAGAAAAGGAGGAGTGCCTTCACGACCATGCCTTTGCGCTGGTGAAGCCATGTCAAAGTCGCCGCGCCACGACCAGTGTAGTAGAAGCTCTTACCCCAAAAGTTCTTGATTTGTTGCACACTGTCGCAAAGGCAACTCGTGGTTGATGTCTGGAAGGTAATGCAATTAGCCGAGGTACACCCGAGTTAATCGATAAGATTTGGGCTTGACTGGGTTCTTGAACTTTGACTTCAACACATCCAACAACTAGCCTTGAAGTCGACGACCTCAATCATCATCCGATCGAGAGCGCTCCCCTATCAGAATAAATATCGGCATTTCAATCCACCAAATTCCTGGCTATAATCACGGCCACCAAATTGACAATGGACTTCGCCGCCTTGATGAATAAGGAGCTTTCCAAATCCAAGAAGAGCAACTCAGAAGACAAGAAGTACTTAAAGCGCTCTGAAGTAGAAGCCCAGCGCAAAGAAAAATACATCGCCGAGCAAAAAGCCCTCGAAGCCGAACGTGAAGCCAAAGCAGCTGCCAAGCGCAAGCGCGAAGACGAAGTCGCAGCCGAAACCGCCGCGCGGGAAGAGAAACGACGGAGACTTGCAGAGGAGTCTCACAAGCGCGAGGAGGAGAAAGAGCGTGTGGAACAGAGGCAACGAAGGAAGCGGTTGGGCTTACCGGAGTTGATCGAAACGGGCGAGGATGGTGAGCAGAGCTCGGTAGATGGGGAGGATATCCCGGAAGAGGAACTTGTCAAGAAGCTACGCACGTTGGGAGAGCCAGCGGTGTTGTTCGGCGAAAGCCATGCTGCGAGGTTAAGGAGACACAAAAAGTTGACGACGGTTATCACGAAGGGACCCATACCGACCACATTGCAACTCGTGGAGGAAAGGGACATGAAAGTTGACGCATCAGCTGTGCCCAAGGACAAGGAGGGTAGGAGCTACCTGTTTAGACAACTGGCGAGTTACTTCACAATGGTGTTGGTGGCATACGAGAAGGCAATGGAGGCTGAAAAGCGAGATACGAGCGCGAGCAAGACGGCTTACAACGCCATGGTTCAGACCCGGGAGAACATGAAGCCTGTAAGCATTTCCCGGACAACCAAATACCCCACTGCAAGTAAATACTGACTTCAAATACAGCTCTTCCGCAAGTTTGAACAAGATGAGCTTGACCACTCTATCCTCCAGCCCGTCGTCGAGATTGTTCAAGCTCTTCAAGAGCGCCGCTATGTCGACGCCAACGACGGTTACCTACGCCTCAGTATCGGCAAAGCCGCCTGGCCCATCGGAGTCACCATGGTGGGTATCCACGAGCGAAGCGCTCGCGAGAAGCTGCACAAAGGCGAGAAGGGGCACGTTATGGGCGACGAAGTGACCCGAAAGTATCTCCAGAGCATCAAGCGTTGTCTGACCTTTGCGCAAGTCCGCTGGCCACCTAGTGACGTGAGGCAGCTGATGGGCTAAATTTGCGGCATGTAGAATAGCGATGGGAGGATGGTGGTTATGCGATGTGGCCACATGTGGATTATGATACCCCTTGAATGCGGACGATTTTCGTCAAATTTTCGATAAGATTCCAAGACGATAAAATATTGAACCGTCTTTTTCATAATTCCTATGCCCGTGCTCTAATCTAATAAGTCACATTTTGATCCGTGGTGCGACGTAGCTGTTAGAACTCCAGGCGCCTTGATGATGCTGATGTTTAACAAAGTCAAAACTTGGGCTCTCCCTTCTCTCCTCCTCACGGCAGGTCTGCCCATCTCAGAGGCCTGTAGGGCATCGTGATCACTCTCAACGGGTTTTTCGTCGGCGAGGTCTCCGAGGGCCCCTATCCCTGAGTCGCGTGATCGGTAGGCTCCTCGTACCATGTCTCGTCGACAGTGTGCCTTGAAGCATTTTGGCCCTTCTTGCCTACTACTTCAAGATTGGCGGCAATGAGGTTCATACGGCGAAGTCTCTCTTTGCCTTCCACCTCATACTTTTCGGCCAATTCTAGAGCCTCCCGTTGCAGCCGCTGTCGAGGATCTGGTTGCACGGCGACAAGGAGCTGCTCTTGGAATTAGCGTCTACTGACGGTGGATAGGCCATAGCTTTGAACTCATACCTTGTTCTTGGAGTCGATTCGAGCCTTGAGCTTTTCGTCGCTGATCATTGCCACAAGCTCCTCCTCCATCTCTTTCCCCTGCCGCCCAAAGGCCGACTCTAAGCTCTGTAAGGTGCAGCGCGAAAAGGGTATTGTGTATTGGATGATACATTTGCTTCGAACCTGTTGAAGGAGCTTCTCAACATGCGACTGTAGGTATATGTCGAGCATCAAGTCGCTCCGCATGGACTCTAGAATGGACAAGCAATTTGAGTACTTCCCGTTAACAAAGAGGGAGATGGCTTTGCGAAGATGCGCTTCCAACTCGAGAAAGCTCCGAAAAGATTGTTTGTCCAGTACCTCTTCCTGTAGCTCTTTTCGATCCATGGTTGCCAAGGCCAAGAGACCACCATAGATGGCGATGTCATTAGGACTGACGATATGACTGTACTTGGACGGGGGCACGTTATAGCTGACCTTTAGGAAACTATCAGCTGCATCCTGATAGTGACCCATGCCAAGTAGCGCAATGCCGGAGACGATCTTCGAATACGCTCGTACGATCGTTTCGTCGTCGTTGGATTGAACGCCGACGACCTTACCAAGGTTGTTAAGTAGCATGTTCCAGTCACGGCGTTGCAGCGATATGCCAACGAGATGTATGCCGCAGTCCAGAATGTCCTTTGGTGAACTGACGTCTTGTCGCATACGGTTGTACGCCTCGTACGCCTCGTTAAGGTGACCAATGGACTCGAAGTGCCTTCCTAGATCTTCGTTACCCATCTATGTCGGGATCGATGGGTCAGTATATCAACGATTATGCAGTAGCAAAAACCACGTACCCGGATACTATCCTTGATAAGATTATTTCGATATTGCCTGAGCTCCGCTTCTAGCCTGGCGGTTTCGGCATTGTTTGCACGCTCTGCCGTCTGAATCCAAGCGTCATCTTTCTTGGCTTCGGGCTCATGTGGTGCAGCAAGTCGAATGCAATCCCAAGCTTCCACGTAGCGAGAAATGTCAGTGTGAGCCTTTGCTTCGGCCACGGCAGCCTTGAGAGCCTCTACACATAACGGCGCGCATGACTTTCCGATGAGGAGGAGACGATCGAATCTCGTCCGGCCTAAATACGATGACACATGGTGTCAGCGATAGTATTGAGCTTGAAAATGGTAGAGGACGTACCGGAGTAATTCTGGATATAGACCTCGAGGTCAATCTTCGGGGTATCTGGAGCAGTGTCAGCACCTAGCTTGTGGTAAAGCGACGCTGTGCATGAATGAGCTAACCTGTGATGACAACGCCGTTCATATCACGCATACGCGTGAAAAAGGCCAACAAAGAGGCTTGCGCCGACATTTTCAGAGTAAGATGTCAGGGTTTAGACAAATTTTCGAGTTCGTCGTTGGGATGCTACAGCTGTGGAAAGTGAATGAGGTGGGTTGGGCTGGACGTAGTGGGGCAATGAAGGTGCTCTCACCTTGGAAGGTGGTGAGGGGCAAATGGGGGATTAGCTTAGGTGAGCTACGGTGAGCTCGGTGAAAAATCACCACCGCAAAAGCTCACGAAACGGGATGACCATAATTGAGACTGAAAGCCCCGCTATTTAGTATCATTGGAGCCGCGTTCGAGTGTGACAATCCATCTGGGGCTGTTCATATGGCGATTGAAGGACTTTTCGGGTTGAGGAGGTCACACTCATTTGGATACCCACCGTAGCTCTATGCGGGAGACGGCTGGGTACCTTGTTGGTCCGCTGAAACCTGTCTACCTAGTGGAGGGACGTCAAAGACTCTGTACAGCAAAGGACGGTGAGTGCAAACGGTCACATCGGGGCCATGCGTGGTCTAATATAGGCTGTGGCAGTGCATGCGAGTTGGAAACCGGGTTGTATATTTTTCTTACAGAGTGATCATAAGGTTCCGCGCGCTACTTTAGTGACTCGCTCCTTCAATTTGCAGTCTGCGTCTGCATTGCAGGTCTTAGGATGCAGCTTTGCATGTGTGTCGCCTTTCACCCTCCTTAATGGCGGCGAGGGAGAGAATCAACACCGACGGCCTCGATGATTCTAGCATTGTGTGCTCTCTTTTTGAATGTGGATGGAGAAAGCGAATTGCAGAAAGGTGATGGAGCTAAGTCAATAGGCCAGGAGAAAAAACGTCTATCCTCAATGTAGTAATTTGACGCTTCTAAAATGTCGAAAAAAGATATTCAATGAGTGACATTTCGAAAACCTAAATCCTCGGCTTCGAGGGAACGTTTATCCTTCCATAAGAGACTTGACGACTCACGCAATCTGAGAATGACGCAGATATTTGGCTCGGGCGCGTGGCTACAGTTTAAAAAGTCCCGGTACGGCGTTGATGAACACGAGAGAGGGATGCATGTTACACCCGCTGGGCCGCCAGCGTCCCATTGAGCTTCGGCGGCTTTGCCGGCAAGTCGGTGAGAACTGAACTGCGCTGTTGCGCGACTCGGCGTCGTTCACAAGGTCGGTGGCAGGCCCAGAGGAGAAGGGAAGCCTCGAAACAGGACGTGAAACTCATTGCTCGACAAACGGAAGTCAAGATTAGACTCAAATAAAAGCTTAGATAGGATTTCTTGGCAATCTGGATCTAAGACGAGGCAGTCGGAACAAAGCTTCAATGCCAAGACATTGGACCCCGCACCTTGTTTCTCCCAGGCTGCATCTGAGTGTTAGCGGAAGCATTCCTCACATGCTTTACCAGCTAGATGAGCTAAAAAGACACGTTGGGAATTCGTTGCTGGGCCCCGTTTTGATTGGGCCCCGCCTGGATCATGGTCTCGAAATACCGTGTTCAACCAATGGTAGCGAGAAGCCATTAGCAGATCTTTGGAACTTGATTCCAACCCGAGCGTTCGTCGGTCGATTAAGGCCCTCGATTCTGGAGTCTTGGCACCGAGCTAGCCCTTGTGGATGGGTGATGTCATGTGCCGCGGAACTCGAATCCCTGCAACCACCTTAGCTCGCCCGCTGCGGACTAAGGCACACCGAATATCAAAATGCCTTCTAGGGGATTGCCCGAAGAAGGTGTTTCCCATCTCTTCAAGCTGCCGAGACTCCCGGTCCCCCTGAACCCTAGCCTGACATCAATATCGTTCGTTATTCATGGCGATGCGAACGCTGGGAAACTGGAGGGTGGTTGAGCCTCGCAGGCATGGGTTCTCCTCCATATTACCTAACGGCCCCTCTGGCTCGTCTCTCAGAAATTGCCCCCCGGCTTCTTCTCTCTGGAGTCGGTTCCGCAACCTGCTCGCTGGATTGCGTAACCTTACCGAACCCCATATTGACACTCGGCGCTCCCGTTCCAGACGGGTGCTCAGGAGGCGCTAGTAGCCATATGGATCTCGTTGCAACTAAGCTTCGAGGCGCAAGAGTCGAGGTTCTCGCGGCAGCGCAGGGCATCATGATCCCGGGTCATCTCCGATGGCGCCTCGGAGCCCCATTTCGCCATAATGCTGCACAGATGGGAAAGGAATGACATTTCATAGCGATCTCACCATGTCTCAGAGTCTCACCGGCTACATGAGCCCGCCATCCAAGTCCACGGTCGGACCACTTGACTCTTCCCATGCACGGGAATCGATGCCGCAGATAACACGGAAACAAGAGGACTGTCCCCCCACCCATCCACCGCGAGCCCGACGAAAAAGACCCCGTCTCCTCTCTCTTGTCCGTCGTGGCCCCCAACACCGCATCGCATCACTCCCTCGCGGGCATCAGATCTCCTCGTCCACGAAGAAGACATGTCCATCTTCTATCCAACCGACTCCTCTGCGTTCGCGACTAACGCCTCGCCGGGACCGAGCGGCCTCCACCTTTCATCCACCCTTCGTCCACCTTTTTCGTCCAGCCAGCTTCCCCGTCGTCAGTGCACCAGTCAATGCAGCAGTCAGTGCAGTCCCTAAGCGGCCCCCTGCTTCGATTGTTGCAAGCCTTGCAGGTCTAAGCCTCCTCCATGAGCTCAGACAGCTATTGGCAGTTGGAGGAAGCTCACGCCGCTGCTCATTAACTCGCATACGCTAATCCCTACTTCGTGCCACACCAGCATGCTTCCCTCCTCGTTCTGACTCCAGTTTGTCTCTTTAATCAAGGTCGGATCCCCTACCTGCTTCCCAGCTCGTAACCCGCGACGGGTCCTTTTCCCTCCCACAGCTAGCGCTTTAGGGCCCCAAATTGTTTCATCGTGAACCCGTAATCATTCAGCTCTTACCTGGCCCGCTGACTGCTTGACTGACCACAGCGTCAGTCTCACGCGCGGAATTCGCTCGGCCTGGGTAGGTCTTTCGTGCCATACTCCTCTCGTACCGTGCGTGCGGATCTGGCCACTCGTCTTTGCCTGCTCCTCACGTCGACTTGACCAACATTGACTGACCCTGACCCTCCTCTTTCATCCATCACACCCAACTCGAGGGCTTAAATCCTACGAATTAAACCTCGAGCCATCTCGCCCAATTACCCACTGCGGCGAGCCTTTGAACCCGCACGGTGGTGCTGCAGCGCTGCGGTTGTGGGCTCCTCCAGGCTCTGCGGCGCTCCAGAACGGCCCAAAGCCACCCCCCTCCCCCTCGAACCCCTGCTGGAGGAATCTAGTCACCTCATCCAAACCTTTATTTCCCCTTGGCTTTTCCTACCTTATCTGTTGTATCTCGTCTGTTCCGTTGCCATTCTACGCCAGTCCCGTACTAGTCGCTAGTCTCCCATACTGTGATGGCAGTGCCGAAGTAGAGCACCTAGCACAGTATATCCGTACCGTGCTGCCCACGCCTGGTTACGCCCTCCTCGCTTCTCCCTCGTCGCTCGTCGCGATCCGGTTTCCCTCCCGTTTACCGATCCAACATCGTACCCTAACCTCTCGACTCCTCATCGACCGCCCATCCCGCACCCGTCTCTGCGGGACTCGCGTTGTCTCTTCTGATGGCCTAGGCCGTTGAGTTTTGGGGCAATTGGGATATGGGCTGGCGCTGGCCACGCAATTCGGGACCAGTAACTTTAACAGTCCAGCAACGCCCTAAAGCGCCCTGTCGCCTTGATCGCAATAAAAGAAAAACGTCGTTCTCATCCGGTTGACCTCAGGGCTTAAACGGTGAGCCCCCTCCCGCCTACCGAGCCATTCTTGCATGATCCCCTCCCTTGCGGTTGGCTCTCGGATTTAATGGCTCTGCGACCCCATCATCGGATTCGCTGACACCAAACCAGCCTGAGATGTCGCCAGAAATGTCCGAGGACGACCCGGGCCAGTCCTCAACACAAGACTGGCCAGGGGTCGACGCTCCATCGCCTTCAGGGAGCGTCAAATCGGACAACGACGCCGATGAAGACAGGCCCAATGACTCCGCCGACGCGCCGACGCAACCGATCCAGAAACGACGACGAGTAACCCGCGCTTGTGACGAGTGTCGCCGTAAGAAGATTAAGTGCGATGGCAAACAACCATGTACACATTGCTCAGTGTATAGCTACGGTATGGTCATTGCCTTTTTCTCCTCGCTCCTCATGCGGCCTTTCGCGGCTGGCTGACCTATTTTTGTTCCCAGAATGTACATACGATAAACCGTCCAACAGGAGGAGAAACCCTGCGCCACAGTATATCGAGGCCCTCGAAAATCGCTTACAGCGCGCTGAGACTTTGCTTCACAAGTTCATGCCCGATGTCGACCTTGCCGACCCGAACCTCGATCCAGCTGTTCAGCAGGAATTTCACAATCGCGAGCATGCCCGCGCCCAGGCTGCCAAGGCTCGTATGCCTCAACAGGGCCAGCAGCCCTTTGAAGTGGACCCCAACGACAGACAACTGACGTCTATGATTGATTCCATCGGTCAACTTGATATCGACGACAAAGGGGCCTGGGATTTCCACGGTATCTCATCTGGGGCTGTGTTCCTCCGACGGATGAAGGAGCACTTTCGAGGCATGTTGGGTCCTGTTGGGAAGATGCCATTTCTTCCGCGCCACGAACGACCGCCCGGCCTGATAAATTTCGATTCTCCTTCGTCAGCTGGCAATTCTCCGTTTTCAGCTGTCTCCAACTTTCCTGAGCTACCGCCTCAGGATTTAGCGAGGCAATTGTGCTACTATTCACTCAGTTGTGCGACTTGTCTTGTCCGAATAGTCCATGTTCCAACATTTTACGACCGCTTCGAGAAACTCTATGAAAGACCGCTTGAAAATCCGTCGAAAGAGGATGCTCACTTTCTCGGACTGCTGTACTCCGTCATGGCTTTAGGCTGTATGTATAACAATTTAGACGAGAAGAGTTCGGAAAAGGTGGCCTATCGAGAAGCAATGGAAGAAGGGTAAGACGCGAGTGGGTTATGAGATTTTTGCATTTACTAACTTGATCAACCAGGCTCAAATATTACAATAATGCCCGGGCCCTTTTACAAGACATCACGGATTGCCGCGATCTGACATCCTTGCAAGCACTACTGTTCATGATCCTGTTCCTGCAAGCCACATCGAATCTCAGTGGCTGCTATGCGTTTGTGGGCATTGCACTGCGCTCAGCGCTACGGATTGGTCTGCATCGGCACCTGCAACACGAGCGAATCAACACTATTGAGCAAGAGGTCCGGAAACGCGTGTTTTATGTGATACGCCAGATGGACATCTACGTATCCACTCTGTTGGGCTTCCCTCTGCTCCTCAACGTCGATGATTTCGATCAACCATTTCCCACTGAAGTGGACGACGAGTTTCTTACTCCCAGCGGGATCATACAGCCTCCTCCTGGGACGCCGTCTTTCTTCGAAGCTTTCAACGCGCACTCTCAGCTCATGGAAATTCTGACTAAAATAACCAAATATGTTTATCCAATGAAGGGGCTAGGACAGAGCGTGATGAAGGACAACAAGCCCACTTCAACATATCTCATTAGCTATGGGCGGATCAAGGAGATTGAGTCCGACTTGCACACTTGGTTTGAGAAGCTCCCTGAAAACTGGCGGCCGAGCGCTGAAGGCCCCATCGAAGTTGTTCGGTGAGTTTCTCTTCAGACTTGGTGTTGTGAATGAAGGAAGTATTAACTTTGCTTACAGCGTCCGGCACTTACTTAGATTCGCCTATGCTCATGTGCAATTGGTCTTGTATCGACCTTTCTTGCACTATGTTTCTCCCCGCCTCAGTCATGGTACTAAGATTGATGAGCTGTCATATGCATGCGCAGCGGCAGCAATCAGCGTATCCCGTAACATTGTTCATATTGGACTCGAAATAAGGAAGCAAGGAGTGCTTAGTGGGCCTTACTGGTTTATGCTGTATACCGAGTTCTTTGCAGTGCTATCCCTGGTGTTCTACGCTACAGAGAACCCCGAGAAACCAGGGTCCAACGAGGTTTTGGCAGATGCTCGGGCAGGTAGGCAAATGATTGCTGACCTGGCCGAAAAGAGCATGTCGGCGGAAAAGGTTTCCAATGCCCTCAAAGTAAGCGTCCAGTCCAGTCGTCCGAAGGGTCGAAGCTAACGTCAACCTTAAGGCCCTGTTCGAACAGCTACCAGAGCATCTTGAACAAGGTGCACGACCGGTGCCTTCTAAGAAGAGAGCAGCCCCTGGCCCCAGAACCGCCTCCATCTCCTCGCAACAAACCACAATACCCACCACCATCTCTTCCATACCATCAGAAAATATGGCTCGCCGTGGCAGTCAAATGACAACCAGCACCTTCAGGACACCAATGACTCGAAGTTCAATTGACACGATGCACGCGCCGTCGACCCAGAGCTTCCAAGACGCCTCGATAACGACTTCACTGACTGACTATATGTCGATGGATCTGCAGCGGGCTACCCCTGAATCGACGACAAGTACGGCCACGAGCTCACAACGGAATCAATATCCGTCGCAGGCGACCAATGCCAGCAACCCAGTGCACAAGCTCGACTCGCTCATGTTCCCTTCAGAGGACCCATTCGCGTACCCCAACCAGCCGATGATGGAACTTGGACTTCCAATGAAGACAGACCCGCCGGCCAGCATGGCCGACCAAGCCTCGGACTCGCAGTTTTTCTTGACCGGGTCCTTCGATGATGTCGACAGTCAAATCTTCGGTCAGCCTCCGCCATATATGATGCACCAGCAGGGACAGTCGATGATGAACCTGGCAAGCCACATGTACGACCCAAGCATGATGGGCATGCAGGCGAGCCCACCGGTGGCGCAACACCATCCAGTCCCAACGCTACAGCAGGCGCAGCTGTTGGCAAGCAGGCGCGCTCACACGCAACGGCACCAGGAGAGACAAATACAGCAGATGTTTACAAATCAGGGGATGCAGGCAGATTGGGGGAGTTTCTTTGGTTCTGGGAGGGGTGGATTTCAAGGGATGTAACGGCCGCCACATTGATACCCATTTAATGATACGGACACGGCGGGAGAGGACGCCTATCTGGCACAGACAAACACGGAAGAGGAGGAGCGGCTTAATGGAACGCCGTAGTTGACGTCAAAAGGGGGTTTGATTTCTAGAGGCAAGGTCAAATAGACGGATTTCGCTGGTTGTATATGCAAGGCCGGACAGGATTGACGGTGGTACACCTTATGGATGGATCTGTCCCGGGGATCGCAATTGTATATATCTCCCCAACATATTATCAAGGGAATTGAAAACGCTGGAGCACTTCTGCTCTTCATTTTCATCTCACACGCCTTGTACCATGGAGATTTGAGGGCTCCTTTTGTCGCAGATTCGACCACGCAGCCTCAACTTAAGGACTTTGCAAGACGAACTCGGACTTTTTTTTTTTTTTTT
>JAMYIC010001363.1:0-15321 GCA_024112705.1 Microcera coccophila
TTTTGAGCACCAGCGCCAGCACCAGAGATGGAGCGGGGGCTCTACTCCAAAGCGGGGAACGCAAAATTGGAGAAGGCCGAGGGAAACCGAAGCATATTGGGGGAATCGGGCGCAGCGAGCTGGCGGTCGTTATGTAAAAGTTTGACGGTGTTGCGATGAGAAAGTGGAGGCAAAACTCCGTTCCTTGTGCGCCCCGCTGGACTGTATTTTGCCTGCGTTCGGTAAGGGAACAAGGTTACACGAGGATGAGAGGGCTAGGCTGCGTGGGGAAAGGTTCTGGAAGGCTTGGAAGAGGATATCTGGGTCGCCTGTGGAGGCTTCATGACGGTGCAGGCTTGGCCGAAGTCTTTGCGGCTGTTCGATAAGAGACGGTCCGTTAACGGGGGCGAAAGATGGTTGGCTGCAACCAACGATATCCGCTCTAAGGTGAAAATTTTCATGACGAAGCGCGGACGCTGCCAAGCGTTGCTATCAAATGTCTATCTGTGGCGGGCGGTGGGCGTTCCTCTCGGCGGAGTCGTCGTGATG
This sequence comes from Microcera coccophila, assembly GCA_024112705.1. Classification (NCBI taxonomy): domain Eukaryota; kingdom Fungi; phylum Ascomycota; class Sordariomycetes; order Hypocreales; family Nectriaceae; genus Microcera; species Microcera coccophila. Next base: position 529 of record JAMYIC010001363.1, read on the forward strand.
GGTGATGCGGTTGATTTGGAGTGTAGGCGTGGATGCGACAGAGCCGCGCGCTATTGGTTCCTTCCCTGGGTTAGTTGGGGAGACTCGGAGGCTTGGCTCTTTCCTAATCGGATTCTCACATCCTCGTTTCCATGTCGTAAAAAAAAAGTTCGCGATGCATCTCAATGGCTGACGGACACCATCAATCAATCAATCAATTTGTCATCAGGACTCGCCGCAGAGATACAGGAGATTTCTGCAAGGATCTCCGTCGTCCGGGCCTCCAATCTTTCCCACAGCACTAGAGGAGTCTCCAGGAGTTGACGGACCACCACAACCGCTTCTCCAGCTCCAGTCTCTCCCGCCGACTCCAGTGAATCGTTGACTCAATCTCGACGCCGATGAACGGTCTAGATCCCGTTGCGAAATCCACTACTCCACGGCGCACCGACGTCGCACTTCGAATTATCGCTCACATCCCGCCCTGACGACGAGGCTGCGCGGTTGAAGGAGGCTTACCGACCGAGTGCAGATATGTACCGAGAGACAATATCGTACCGTCCGTAGCGCTATTCGCATGCGCTAGGCCCTGGCTAAAATCCCGACAGCCTTCCCGGGTTCTTGGGCAAAAGTTGCCATTTCCAACGCGGCACGTGTAGCGACATCGAAAGCAAAGCCAAGCTTAAAAATTCTTCCTGTTGGTCGCTGCCCAAACGATTGGGAAATTGATACATCCCATCTCATTATGCCTTGACCACCCCCGTCTTGGCAAAACCTTCGTATCCCGCGCCCTTGACCTAGCTGACTCTCTGCTGATTTTTTCAGGACCCCCCGGCTCATCGATGTAACTGGCACATGGAGGCCACGCCGAAGCCAAGCCTAAGCCAAGTGGAGTAAGGAGGATTTGCGACTCCCAGACGCTACGGCTTGCGCAATGGCCTAGCGAAACTGACGACGACGACGACTTGTAATGCAAAAGGCGCGAAATGTTCTCATCTGGCTGATATGCGCCGCTTGCTCCCAATTTCTCGAGTCATCCCAAGGCCAGGACCGCTCTCAAGGCGGCCGAAAGCGATGGAACCCGTCCCCTCAAACCTGACTGTTGGTTCTATTGGAGTTATCTCGGTGGAGCTTGACGTCTTGGCTGGGTGGTCTCATCTGACCCATCAACAGGCCTTGACTCCCCTCCCCTGTACGTATCACACACCCATCCCTACCCAACGCGAGCGCACATCTTGGCTTGTCTTGTCCTTAGTCAAGCTTCTTGTGACTCCGGGGATGGCCATGCTCTGCGGAGATGTTGTCGCTCTGGGCTCGTCCCGTTCATCTGGGGAAGATTCCGTTATGTAACTGGTCGCTTGCTTCGGTCCTGGAGGACATTATCCTTGATCCGACATTGAATGTCGTACCATGGCCCGGGTGAATTGCCAGAACTTTTTTTCGCCGTTTCGCGTACCCGTAAAAGTCCCTCCCAGGATAGGTGTTGCCTGCATGGAAGCGGCTCCGTGCCATTTGGCCTGTTGGTTCTACGGCGCCGGAACGTCCAAGACTTAATCTCGCCATACCCAGCTCGTGCATGGGCGAGAGGCTCCTCAGCACGAGAGGAAACAACTTTGCCCATTCAGGTCCCTTCAAGAGGCCCAAGATCCCTGATGGGACGATGGCAATAATCGGTCCCCATCCTCGGAAGTTAGCCACAGCCAAGCCGCCAGGATCCTACTATCAACCGATGCCTGTAACCGACGCCAACTGGGCTTCTTATTTGAGATGCGGAACCACTGTGTTTGTTGTCCTTGAATTTACGCATTCATAGATCATGTCGACTCGTGCCTCTAAAGCCAGCATTAGACAGATTCGAAATCGCTCACAGGCAAAGCAAGATAAGACCCATGCCCCGTGTCTCAGTAAGATGTTCAAGTGCACGAACCAAAAGAAACTCGTTTGCCCGGATCAATATCAAACGGGGACAGGTCTATCGTCGTTCCGGAGAATCCAGGCAAAGATCGACCTTGAAATCGAATGAACCAACACTCAGGCCGCCACACTCACCTGCCCCCTTCGATTGTGACTATGGCTACACGCGGCGTCGAACTGAGAGGGGTTGGTCAACAGCATGCACTCTGCCACACCTTGTCGATCTGCTGTAAGTACGCGGCGTTGAATTATGGCTGAAGGTAGGTCATAGCTTGAGCTTAGATTTAGTGCCGTGAGAAAGCTCTCCTTGTACTTTTTTGCCAGATATCTTAGAAATTTCCGAGATAGTCATGCAGAAGAGCTTCGTGTCTGCTCTATCGTTTTTAGAACCCGGCTTTTTGTAACGACCACGCCACCATTCTACCTGCGCATTCTGACCTCGCAAAGATCAAAAGATTTCTTCTGAGATATCTCTAGTCTGATAAGTGAAAGCTCTTATCTTGCCGAACAAAGCAGTGTGCGGGACCAAAGAAAGCCACGCTGCTTCCACAGTGAGGAGGCAAAAGAAATCATCGAACAAATGTCCATGGAACCCGGGTCTCACTATGGGTTTTTGGCATTCATCGTCATCTCAAGCCTGCCAGTTTCTCACTCACTGGCCAGAGCCCCATTCTTGCTAAACTAACATAAGACTCTAGCTTTTTGTTGAATTGAGCGTTGTTTGGCTCCCAAGATCCGGAGCTCTCCAGGTATTTGCATGGCAAATGTCTGTTCCACTCGTATTATTGCTATAAAATTCTGCACGGTCTGCCTAACTATGAAAGAATGATGTGGAAGCAAGCGTTAACAAGATAAACCTCAGCAGCCGGCCTGTATTCAAAGTCTATGTCCGGGTCCGGAAGCCGTCTTGCAATCTATGCCTCTTGGTTTAAGTCTTGGAACCCATTCTGGCTGTCGTTTTTGGCATGTTTAATCCCTTTTAATCCTGAGCAAATATCTTGGCAAAAAGTATCTCCTTTACCTTGTTGAATTTGCCAGGAACTTCTCCAGCCTCGGACTGTCTTTCTTTTTATGATCTATAGTACCAGACGAGACAATGTCTTCTATCCGCTTGTAAGAAGACCTCGGTTGCCTTGTCGTTGTGCTTCCTCTGTTTGTCTTATCATATATTAACCAAAATCCTCCAGGATTGGGCTTTTGCATTACAAGATCTCATATCTAAACTTCAATCTTATGTGCTCGCCAGTTTACCTACAGGTCTCTTTCGATTTGGAATAATCGATACCGTTGCTGAAGACAGGGTGTCGCAGGACGATTCCGCACGGATGTAATTGGCTGGATGCTGAGGTCGTTAGAACGAAGCCTGTGTCGGCCATCATCTGTAAGGATCCTTTCTTATAATGATTGCTGCCCCTGTACCTTTTCTTGTGAGGCTGTCATATTTTCACATATGAATCTGGTGCGCTTGGGAAGCTCTAAGATCAGCCAGATGTACGACATTACCGATCACCCTGACCTCGAGGAACGGAATCAGATGCTACATCTGCGCATGTGCCCGACCTACTGCGCGTTCATTTATCTGAGCGAAGCTAGGCTTTTGCCTTACTTGATGAGATATGAGAGGCCCCAGATATATGAAATATTGGTCTAAGTAATGGAGCCGGTATTGCATTGGCTGAAGTATAAAGTAACTTCCAGCTCTACCACATCCCCATATCTAGCTAAACCTCCTGAAACAACGTAGGATGTAAGGGGGAAATTATTGAACGGAAATATGGTGCTGCTGACGGTGGCATGTTGAGCTGAAGCGTAAATGATTGGCAATCGATCATGGTTTGGAAAATCACCACTTACTCACCCTGGTCTAGGAACAAGGAATTTCGGGGCGCTCCTTTTCCATTTGGTCTTGGGCAGTTGGGATTCGCATAAGCGATTGCTATTGACGTACCGCCATAGACCCATTGAATATGTCGGCCACAACATCAAGGTTAGAAACTTTGTTGATAGCGATAAATGGCTTTCATCCTAAAGCCTAGGTGATGTATATTATAAGGCCCTGTAAAGCTCATTAACACGCGTGCCAATTTGAATGAGGGCCCGAGTGTTCTACATCTTGCCAGCTCACTCTGGGAATAATTTTTGATGGTAGCCAGCTGTATAAGGCTGTAGATAGTACATCCAGCAGCTGTTCATAATCAAAAAGCCCAAGGTACCTTGCTGAGGTATGTGACTTGGGTAAAATGAACGAGTATAAACCGCCAGGTGGCTAGCAAGATAACCGAAATCTCACTTTAGAAAATCAAGAAGCAAGATTCCTACCTCATCAACTCGGAGCAACCAGCAACACCTAGACTACATCTGCCAAGTCTATTATCTTTTCAACTACTATTACCGTTTCTAGCTTCACGAAACACCCTGAAGATGGACTCTCTTTCGCGAAACAAAACAACAGCCGATGAGGCCACGGCGATTGAAAATGCAAGGGCCCATCCGTTCCGACAAGGACAGCAGCATTCTGCCACATACTTTACGATCCTTGAAAAGCGTCGTAACCTTCCGGTATCACAGAGACGCCAGGACTTCCTAAACGTCTACCACTCAAGTCAAGTAAGTAGTCAAGTTTTCAGGTTTCAACGGAGCCATGCTCATTCCCAATAGGTGATCGTATTATCTAGCGATACTGGTTCAGGGAAAACGACCCAGGTCCCTCAATTCGTTCTCTTCGACGAGTTCGCGAGTGGAAAGGTCGTAGCATGCACGCAACCACGGCGGCTAGCGGCTACCCAGATGGCACGACGCGTCGCTCAAGAACTGGACGTGCCGTTGGGCCAGGAAGTGGGCTACAGGGTCCGATTTCAGAGTGCCGTCAGCGACAAGACACGTCTGACATTTGTGACTGACGGCCTCCTCCTGCGAGAGGCGATGGAAGACTCCAACTTCTCGAAATACGTATGTAGCCTCTTTCGCCTGGTTTACCTGACATCTTGCTCACGACTATAACAGAGTTGCATCATTGTTGACGAGGCCCACGAGCGGACGCTCGCCACAGACATCCTCTTAGCCTTGCTCAAGCAAGCTGTCGTGCGCCGAAAAGATCTCAAGGTGGTCATCATGTCGACTACCTTGGATGCTGACAAGTTCATCGCCTACTTTGATGATGCATCATCCATCAGCATCTCCGGCAGGGCCCATCCCGTCGACATTTACTACCTTCAGGAGGCAACTCCTTCATTTACCCGATGCGCTATGCGAATTGTTCAAAGCATCAACCAGACTATGGACCCTGGGGATATCCTCCTTTTCCTTCCTGCTGTCGATCAGATTGAGCAGGTCTGCTCGCATCTCCGGAAAGTGACCGATAACTTGGAGGTGTTGCCTCTATATGCCTCGCTCCCGGTAGTTCGACAACAAAAAGTCTTTGCCTCATCCAACATGCGGAAATGCGTGGTCACAACAAATATCGCAGAGACCAGCTTAACCATCGACGGAATTGTATATGTCGTTGGTACGTTGTTTGAGCCTCCCGATGGAAAGCATCGCTAGTCACAGGAGCGTAGACGTTCCCCAGGCACGACTTGAACAAGCTGGGACCTTTCGAGTATTATTGAACGAGATAACTGACGATAAGTGATAGACACAGGTGTAGCAAAGATATCCGGCTACAACCCGCGTGCTGCCATGAAAACTCTTCGAACCGGTGCCATCTCGAAGGCTTCCGCGCAGCAGCGAGCTGGTCGTGCTGGCCGCACACAGCCTGGAAAATGCTTCAGGCTCTACACAAAGGAAGGATTCGACAACTGCCTGATCCCGACCTCTGTTCCGGGTATATTTCTGAGCGAGATCTTACCGGAGATTTTGCTGCTCAAGGCCATGGGTTACCACAGTGTTGGAAGGTTCGATTTTATCGACCCTCCTCACCCCGAAACATATCTACGTGGCATGCAGGACCTCCATCACATGTAGGCATCAACGATCATGATATCAACAGATACTAATCTTGGCCTACAGGGGTTATATCGATGCCGATGGAAAGATCACGCAGGTCGGCCGAAAGGCTTCCAAACTACCAGTCCACCCATCTTGGTACAACGCTCTTGTCGAAGGGCATCAACTTGGTTGTAGCGACGAGATAGTTAGCATCGCCGCCCTTGCGAGCACGCAACAGTCGATATTCTTGCGTCCGCACGCAGTACGATATGCCGCCGACAAGTGCGCATCGCGATGGGGCTCTGCTTTCTCGGACCACCTGACCCAGCTCAACGCCCTGTATGCGTACGGCCATGAGAGCAGCAGAAAGCTGATAGATATGAAGCAATGGTGCTTCGATGCTTGGCTGAACCACCAGGTGTTGGAAGAGGTCCTCAAGATTCGGGCGCAACTCGGTCTTGTCGCCAAGGATTTGCTTGGTCAAGAGTTGAAGATAGCGGATTACAACAATGTCGAATGGTGCACCGATGTCCGAAAGGCCCTGGCCCGAAGTTTTTTCTTTCACTCGGCGATCTTTGCTAAGAAGGGCGATGATATTTATTCCGTCGTGAACGACAATCATCCGGCGGGAATTCATCCTGATAGCTCTCTGGTGGGAGAGAACTCTGAGTGGGTCGTCTATGACACCCTCATCTATACAGGCAAACAGTATATGCACAATGCGACAGTCGTCGATCCGGATTGGCTATTAGTAAGTACCTCTATTCACAAGTCTTCCATCGTGCGCTAAAACCCGTTAGGATCTTCCCTACTTTCAGGACGACAACCTGGCACGAAACTTTGTTGGAGCCCTTAAACAGCCCTATGTGAAGGAGTCACTTGACAAGGCTCGAGCTAAGAGAGCGCGGACTACGGTCTAGACTTACAATCTTCTCTTGATTGCTTATTGTTGATGGATGGAACTTTATGAGACTCGACTTGTTTCTGAGCGTCGCTGGACGTGGTCGTTTTGTTTTCTGGACTGGACTGGCGAAAGCCATCTTCCCTTTATTGGCGGACGCGAATGATTTATTTCTTGCACCGAATCTGGCAAACGCGATTTTTTGAAAGCTATCTTCCTTTTCGTCAATCATGCAGAACTCCGTTTTTCGACCCAGAAGAGCTACCGATGCTGCGTGCCTTGATATAGCTACATGAATGGCAATGAATTGATTTTCGGGGCGGTATGTTAGAGTAATGTAACGTCTTCCAATACTTACCTCGTGGAATCATATTACGATATGAAACAGCAGGCCATCGTCCGCTTGCTCCAAAAAAAAATATGCATGCTAATGCCCTCGAAGAGCCAAGAGCTGAGCCCCAAGCCACAAGAAGACTCGGGAAGCAGTCTTGCTTGTGTGTCATACCAAGACTCGGTATTTGTCGCTGAGCGTATGGATAATGTTGAAAGGATAATACGGGAATATCTCAAGTTGGTCATGTCGGGGAGGAGGGTTGCGATTCCAAGTCGAGTCCTGTTCTCCCGAATCCACCAAAAGCCCGCGACAGACCATGTGGGGAAGCAAACTTCCCGCATCACTTCAAGATCTGCCAAAATGAATTACCGCTATCGAAGTCACCAGCGCCAGTAAGACCCTGCCCTTCTGGAAAATTTGAACGTTCACGGAGGAGCGACGGCCAATTTTCTGTAAAATTAGTCGAGAAGGTACAAGAAAGCGCAACAAGAGAATCTCATATCACTAGCAGACGTCAGGGCGTCCGAGACAACGTTCACCCAGTGCAAGATCACGGTCGTTCTCCTGCAAACGATTTCGGGGAAATCCAGTCATGCGGTGCAAGCTACATAATATTCGTTTCGCAACGACGACCTCCATTTTCTTTCGATAAGCAATCTAGGCTACTGGATAAAGAGACAGCAGACTGAACGTAAGCTCTTGGGTGTCAGTCGAGATATGTTAGGGGAGAACTTAGGTCGCTAATAAGGATTGTTCGTAGAAAATCATCGAGGGACGTCCTTGGACTCGGACTTGGACTACTGTACGATCTCCGTTTACACGAAAAAGGGTTCGCTCAGATTATATAGATTGCAACGCATGCAACAATTAACCAGGAAAAAGTCGTATATATTCACACCCATAGAAGGCACCTGAAGATATTCGCAAATCACACAGCCGCTACCAAGGTCTGAACAACTTCCCATCGTAAACACTAAAGAGGAGCGAGGTAAGTATGCCTTGTATATAGGAAAATAAAACCAGAAAATTTTTAACAATCTGTAAGCCATAAGATGGTCCCTCGAAACATGTAGAATTCCTAAAGGAAGAAGGCTTTCGCCATTTAACAATGAAATGACAGCTTCCCGATGGATATCGAATTCCCGAAGAAGAAGGCTTTCGCCATTCGACAGTGAAATGACAGCTTCCCCATAGATATCGAATTCCCGAAGGAGGAAGGCTTTCGCCAATTGAACGATGATGTGATAGCTCCCTGATGAATGTCGAATTCCCGAAAGAAGAAGGCTTTCGCCATCCAATGATGATATGATAGATCTCGATAAATGTCAATTTTCCGACGGATGCATATCTTTCTTAACGGCTGTTTATGATCTGTCGGGCCAATCGCATCCATGCTTCTTGTAATGGCGATGGCATCTACTGCATTTGTAAAAATCGAGATCGCCCTTGTGACCTTGCTGGTACTGGAAATGATGATTTTGGGTCCCGTAAATACGATCGCAATTGGTATTAGCACAAGGGGCCTGAAAGATCACCTTCTCTAACTCGGATGGAGAGACATCTCTTTCATTCCTCTTGAAGAATCGGTGACACCGGCGACATCTGTGCAACCCTTGCGCACCTTTATCGTGTGCCATATGCCAGTCAGTTGAGGCCTCCGGACTCTCGACAAGGCCACAATTGCAGCAGGCCCTTGGGCCGTCTCCTGCGCCATGCTTGACTGTCGTCCTGTCTGTGCCGGTTGCCCAAACGGATGATTTGGAGATGCCGAAAATCTCAGTTGTAGCAGAGTACGTGTTGGTCAGATGATATCATACATGCAAACGATAAGATGGAAACGCGTTTGGAAATAAAGGAATAAGCAGGAATCCTATAGGCCTATTGTTTGGTCGATAATGTTTTCATCTTGCAGACGAAAACACGTGATCGATGGGCTGTGCCATTCCTAAACCGACGCATTCTCACTCCAATCGGTTCTATTTCTTACACTTGTCTCACTCATCAACAAAACAGACGTTGACCTAAAACACGACATCATGGCGACTTTTATACATGTGGTTTCGAAGAGCAACAACACCCAGAACGCCGTCTACGATACTGATGAAACTCTGGACTCCCATTCCCTCGCGACATCGTCAGTACGCATCCGTTCGAGCCTTATCGCTCTGACGTCAAATAATCTCACCTATGCCCGGGGTGGGCGGGCTTTGCACTGGTGGGATACCTATCCCATCCCAGAAGCCGCTCCAGAGCCGTACAACAACCCCGAGGAGTGGGGGATAGTGCCTGCTTGGGGATATGCCCGAGTCGTCGGCAGCACCATTGAAGCTATTGCTCCAGGTTCCCTTCTATGGGGCATGTGGCCGACGGGGTCACATTCCGTCGACCTGTGCCTTCGTCCCGCCGAGCCAGCTGGGTATTGGCGGGAGTGCAGTCCACATCGGGCAAAGCTCATGAGCTCGTATAATAGCTACGAACAAGCTGCTCGTCAGGATCATACCATGATGAAGATGACTGCTCTTTGCAGACCTTTGTGGAACGGGCCATATCTCCTCAGCCAATTTTCATTCTCCAAACCTGCGATTCACCCCTTCGGCAACGGCGATTCCTGGTCTGCTAGGGACGCGGATCTGTCCTCTGCCGTGGTCATTAACCTGTCTGCTTCGAGCAAGACTGGACGCAGTTTCTCCTGGACTCTTGCGAAAGCTCGCGATGTTAGCAAAGAAGGTCCGCTGGCTCTACTCCAACTGACTTCGGCGCCCAATACGCTGTCTCAGTACACCGACTGTGCCCTGCCTACCAAGGCTGCGCGTTATGATGAACCAGACGTGATGGCGTGGGTGGCTAATTTTCACCCCTCACGCATCGTCATTGTGGATTTTGGAGCTTCCGACGATGTAATGACAACGGTGTCATCAGCATCAACCGCAATTACCGATTGGGTCACGATCGTTGGGGTCGGATACGAGGCCAAGGTATACTCCTCTGCCGAGCTGGAGGCAAGAACTGCGAGAAATAAGCAGTTACAAAAAGTACAGCTCAATGCCAGCGGCCTACGAGACCGGGCTGGCGAAGCAGCGGGCCGACAAGAGTTGGCTCAGCAGCTTGGAGAAGCTTGGACAAGATGCTACAAAGAAGGAGCTTTTAATAACTTACAGGTCAAGTCAATGCATGGCGTGGACGGTCCCATGGGTATCAAAGGCGCATGGGATGACCTGTGTGAGCGAAAGGTTCCGGTTACTGTTGGCATGGTGATCGAGCTGTGAAGAAGCTGGCGGCGGTTGAGATATTAGCCCTGAGGAACAACAGTATGCGGTACTTCCATGCTTGCTCAAACTTGAGCCCAGCTGATCATCCCCTAGAAAGATTACTTGGTGTTCGCTTCATAAGGCCAAGCCTCTGCAGGAGCAGGTGTCGATGCGGTCTGCCAAACCCAAATCACTGCTGTCGAAATCATCAGCGCCAGCAAGACCTCACCCTTCGGCCGAACATTCCTAACGGAGCAGCAGCCAATGTACCGTAAAAGTACCTTGGCAGCCTGGATGCCTGATCGATGAGGATGCCGTCGTGAAAATGGGAAGGTGCAGGTGGAGGGGGGAAGAGCCCGGATGACCTCAACGACATGGACAATGAAAACATTGCAGAAACATCATCTTTCCAAGGTTCCGACCAACTTACAAACATAATTCCAACCATCGTTGAGACTGCCTGGCTAGGTATATCGGCCGGAAAAAAGAACAAAATTCAACCATCGGACAAAAACCGTGCCTGCGAAGAGAATTCGTTCCGTCAAATTCGCTGGAGCAACTCAAGCGTTTAAGGACTTCATGAGAAGTAGATGCAGTCTTAGGTCCAGGCAAATGACCAACCCATCTCCAGCCCTCCTCAAAAGCGCTTACCCCTTGTAATAATGGCTTGAAGGAGGAGGCAGGTGTGCAGATATCAATTTCCGTTAAAAAAGACAGTGGTAATTCCATCCAATCAACAGGCTCTTCTAGTTAAGCACATCACTAACTGCCTCGATACAGACGCTACCAACGCCCATTAGGACGTACTCGATGGATGAAACTGGATCCATCGATAAGAAGCATGACTCGTGGCTTCAGGTATGTCCTTGCCAACTGCGACCCCGAAGATTTGGCCACCGGGGTCCTCGACCACATGTCAAGAAAGGCGCAGCAAGTCCTAGGCAAGAAGGACTTGAGTCCTGTACATCTCTTGGACTTGCCTCAAGTTCCGAGCCGTTTTCTCCATCGCCTAACCCACCTAGATGTTCGAGACGACGTAGGGAAAGAAAACATCAAGAAGGCATCAATGAGGTTTAGTAACCTCCTAGGCAAGGCTTTTGCACCTGGAGTCGACATCCAGGCGAACACCTAGGCAAAGGTATATGTTGGGTCCAGCCTTGACCGACGTGGGGGATATGCTCGGCTTAGAGACCACGAATCCAGTGAGCCGCGTTTTGCACTACAGTTACAGTAGGCAGGATGGGGTTGTGCCCAACTTTCGCCTTGTCGGGGCCTGGTCAAATCCTCACGCACTTGAGGAGATGGACCAGTGTCAGGATCTCGCGCGCTGACTGCCTGTCTTTCTCGAAGGTCTATTGATGGTGTATATGGGGACATATCACCAGAGCTACCGACCGAGTGATGACCGTTATGGTATGTGCTCTGATGCGTCATATACTCTCGTGAGCCAATTACGGCTTAACCTAGATCTTCCTGATCTCCACGAGCATGCTCTTAACCAAGCATGACCATTGATGCAAGGGGTCAATGGCGGTATGACGGTAGTGAACGCCTGCGTGAATCCCAATTGTCAAAGACCGAATAGGAAACGGGCAACCCAAGACCCCTTATTTCCAGAATATATTGGGGCCGCAATGCTCTTTGCTCAAGAAGGGCCCGCCTGTTGTTCATTAGGCGCCAGGATATCTTCAATATCTTTTTACATCGAAGATACTATCGCAAACGTCTGGCGTTGCCAACCCTGCGACTGGAGCTACTCAGTCTTCGGTCATGAGATGCCATACGGTCGAGACCACGAAATAACTCAAGACCATCTTGCTGCCGCCGGTCCTATTGCACATCATCGATTTAGCGCAACAAGCTGCGTTGACTGCGGTCTGTATGCGACATTCGCGGACTGGGAGTATGTTGGGGATGGCGCATATAGGTGCGGCATATGCAGTTCCAGACGTTGCGCCAACGGCAGGTGTACAAAACCTTTACCGTTTATTGCCAGCACTCTCTGGCTTAGCAGATGACGTTCATAACTAGAGTGAGAAGCGTTCCCGAGACCAGGAGGTGCAAGAATCCGGCCTGCCACCGCACCGGGGCGAATTACAGAGGCAAATGGTATTTCGAGCAAGCGAACCATTACGATGAGACTTTGGTACGATGCGGAGGTTGTTATCTCTTTTCCCCTTCTTTCATAGGTTGACTTGTTTGCCCATCTCTTTAATTAGGCGACTCTGTCCGAGTCGACTTGTATGTTATCATGCTGAACGCGTCTCGAGTGCACTCATCTGCAGCGTCTATCGTGAGATCAGAATACATACAGCATCATGAGACTTACGCATTATCGCAGTTGAAACGTACCCGGAAGCAACTCCAAACTCGGATACACCGTACTGCCGCCCTTCAACAATTAAAGTTCATCTTTTCGCGTTGATCATATGATGGTAATTACAAGGACTGCAACACATCATCTCCTGAGCCTCCGCAGGTGGCCATTCACAGTGCAATCGACTTTCAGTACAAGGTCATATGCCGAATGCACTCATTGAGCCCAAACTCTCCTGCAAAGCTCACGAGGTGTTCGGTGAACGGCGTTGGCCGGAATGTATCCATCTTGAAAGATGCCCTCGTGCTTCATCGATCAGCTACTACGAATAAGTCCAGGGTGGTCCATCGTCGACGACACGTCTCACACGGAGAACCACGAAAACACCTTCCTCGACCACGCTAGGAAGCCCCTGAATGAGCAGCAGGCTTGTTCGGACTCAAGAATGCTGCCGACCTGCAGCCTCGCGAGTCTCTCCTTGTCCTTCCCGGTATCAGCTTCGCAGGCACTGTGACGATACAGATGGCCCAAGGTTCTGGAGGAAAGTTGTTTGTCGCCGTCGACGAAGTTTCTGATGTTAATGCTGTGGTCGAAATATTTACTTTTCCCACGAGGCAGGTCATCCGGCTGGCCGACTTTGGTCGCTTTGTCGACTCTGGGTGGAAGAACGTTCTGTCCCGCACATCGTTGATACCAGCCCAGTCAATAGAGGCGGAAGTTAGCACGCGTTTGACATGCCTGATTTGTATGAGCACCGCTCTCGTATAGCAAACCTGATGGAGAAGATGGCCGTCATCAAGCCTCTCCAGCCCAGTGAAAAGAGAAATATTGGGGCCATCAATACAGTCTTGTCCAGATGTTCTACCTATACGCCTGATAAATCCTTCATATTTCACGAGTCACCAACCAAGAACAAAGTCATGATGCCTCTCTAGGTCGTTCCACGGAATTCATCGTCCAAGCTGCGGCCCAATGCCACATGACTTTTGCGTGGTCCATGATGATGCCAGGGTACCAGACGACGTCAGCCGTGCTATAGGGCAACGGATCCGTGACGACCAATTCGCGGTGTATTTCATGCCATCATGGTTCTTCGGGTGAGTCTATGGTCATTCCTGTTTCATGTATCAAGCGACTGACAGTGTCCGGCCTAGGACGGCCTCTTCCACAACATATCTCTTGAGAGCTGGACCGCGTCGAACCAAGCCCAAGATGGAGGAAGCCACGAACCTCCACAGGACGCTTGCACACGAGCCACAAGACTTTTTTGTCATGATCACCTGTCTCTGATACACCAGGTGCGCCGGCCCAGAGCAACTATACCGCCGGCAACACCTACATGGATGTCTTAGCTCTACATCGCGTCAGCCGTGGTATGCCTGCCACCTCGATTTTGATTCCCAAGGTCCTCCTTATTAGCTCGCCGTCGAGGACGATGAGCTGGAAACCGCACCGAAACGAAAGCATATACGACATCAACGACAAAGTCTAATAGCCACATTTAAGGCTACTATCCTTGAGCAGACGGCGGTGCAAGTTGAGCCCGACCACATCGTCTTCGGGTTTGACCCGTCCCATCCTACGCATACTGTCGTCAAGGCCGGCGATGGCCTCGACAGCTTCTGGGCAGGGGACTCGCCATGAAAGCGGCGGTGCATACCCTGGCCGAAGTAGGGGATATGCTGATGGCGGTGATACACTTTTGGACTCAATTAAGTCCGTCGATCTCGTCGGCGCGGATGCCAGAGATACAGTTGCTGCTCATATGGCTACCAAATTGTCCCGCATGCTGATGCTCACCCTAAGCGACGTCCACGCTGACGAAGGCTCAGTCTCTTCTTACGGTGTCGACAGCATGATTGGAGCCGAGTCGAGGGCCTGGATTTTAAGGAGTTCGATGTTGACGTGCGCTTCTAGCAAATACTCAGCGCCAGTCTTTCAGTTGCGAGGTTTGCTGAACTTGTTTGTTCAAAGCATGGCGTAGGAAAGTGACCAAGGCCAGGTTTATAAGGCAAAATTCAGACCGGCATCGACGACATGCGTTGTCGTCACGAGGTCCGGAAGTAATGATTGAGGCATTTAAGCTCCAGCTTACACGCTGAGTAATTCCAGATGACGAAGCTGTGTCGATCCACGTCCAAGATGCACCCGAATGCTTGTGATGCAAGAAGCT
>JAMYIC010001364.1:0-11358 GCA_024112705.1 Microcera coccophila
TTTATTATAAATATTACTATTTTTCTATTAAAAGCTATTTTATTAGCTTCATAAAAAGGATTATTTTTAGCATATGAGGGGAGGGTAAAATAGAGGTTAAATCGGAGGGTAGCTGACTTTCCCACATCTGATCTTTAGACCTTTCTGCTGCAGCGAGAACTTTGAGAGCATGTGGGAAATACTGTAGCCAAACTTCACGTTCTTCCCGTCCCGAAATGTGGAAACACCTCAAAAAGATGAATCATCGCCATCTGCCTCTGCTGTTTCTCACTACCACATTTCGTCATCCATAACCCTGTTGCTAGGTGCACTAGACTGTGCATATCAAACATCTCGCTCTCTTCGCGTCTGCTAACGAAACCATACCCACAGAGCGTGCCGATTGCCTGCGTAAGTCTTTGTTCAGAGCTCAGGCGAGGCAATAGTGATCGGGGTATAGCTTTCGGCTCGATACACGCTGCGAAAGACAGCAACATTGCTGCATCCTCATCTTGTTCCCGGATCTGATTAAAAGATACAATCCATGTAGTAGCAACCGCGCCCTGGGACTTGTCGTAGTGATTACTGTCGCGAAACCCGTTGCTCAATAGCTCGATCATGTCTTGGTCTGTGTTCTGGAAAAGTCGGAGATATTCCTTGATAGGCACCTTCTTCATATTCATATATGCCGATGCCTGCGCAATAGCCAGAGGGAGATGGGCCAGACTCAGCAATAGCTCATCAACCAGCTTTTCATGTTGCACTTGATTCTTGTCGATCAAGGTCTTCTCCAGAAAAGCTTTTCCCTCTTTCGGGCTCATCTCAGCCAGTTCAACGACGCGGCATCCTGCGGTACTGACGGCTACCTCGAGGGATCGTGTTGTTAATAGAATGCGCCCGTTGTCGCTCTCTGGAAGACATTCGGCGATCCCGCGCTCCTGTTGCGCTATTTTGTGTAGAACGCTCATATCGTCAGCGTTGTCGACAACGAGAAGCCATTTCCCCGCCTCTTCCGAACTGAGATAGTTCTTGACTGATTCTTTGGGGTCTTCGTTGCTGGCACGTTTGATCTCCAGCTTGCTAATGATGGAATTGCATGCCTGCTCAAAGCTTGCCATGCTCAGTGCGGGAATCCAGATGACAGAGTAGTGGCCATGGCCCCAGACGTTTCTCTTCACTCGGTGTGCAAATTCAAGAGCGATCTGGGTCTTGCCCATGCCGCCTAGACCCACAAGTGCAACTCGTTGACCATCTGGATCGGCGAAGAGGGCCTGTCCGAGGTTGCTGATTACATCTTCACGTCCAACGAAGTCTCGATTCTTGGAGAACGGAAGATGATGCAGCGAGCGTCCTTTCAAGGTGTTAGATTCGGAGCAACAAGACAATCAGCTTCTCCATACTAACGATCTGATGAACCGGCTTCTTCCGCGACAAGAGCATCTGTCGCAACGCGGACTGCTCGTGCAGGTGCACTTTGACCTTGGAGCACTTTCAGTAAGCGATTACTCATGAAGGCCACAGGCGCTTACCGATCTCCATGTGCCATCTGATGAGCTCCCCAACCAGCCTCTTGAACCCATTGTCCTCGACGGAGCCAAATTTAACCATAGACTTGTGATTTGCATGGATAGAAATGGGATTGTACCCTTCGAAAGTTGCCGAGTCCTTGGACACAACTGCTCCAAATACAGGGAGGGGCAGCTCTTCGAAGAAGCATGTGAGCTGAAGGGGCCTACCCGCCTCACGTTGTTGGCGCATCATCAATAGAAAATCAACCTGGACAGACTCGAGCATCTCGCTATCCGTCTCGAGAATTTTCAACAGCGGTTTGTTCGTCGATTTCGCGACGCCAAGAGCGCTGGCAGGTATGCGGGCCCAGTCGGCCATCCACGATCCCTTGTGAGGCGTCCCCATAAAGACGATGCCTTTAACACTGGTGAATATGTCGCAAAGATGGCGATCCGGGTTATGTCGCGAGATCAAAATGGCTTTCTTACAGACAAGACCACCCAGACTGTGAGCGACGAAGATGAGGGGTCGAGACGACGCGTTGCAGCAGGCCCTATCGGTGGCCAAATCGTTGACGAGATTCGTCGCATGATCAATCAGCCGATTTGATGACGCCACCGACTTGGATACCAAGTATGCATCGTAGCCGTACGCTAGTACACGAGCTCTGCCAAGTTTTGATGGAAGAAGGACCTCCGGCCAAGGCTCAGACTGTCCCTCAGCGGTCCAAGTGGTAACCCGATTTCCTGTCAATCCGTGGACGAAACAAACGTCGACAGTGGCGTCGGGACATTCATGCAAGACTTTGATGCCATCTGGAAAACTGCCAGGGGAAAGGTTTTCGGAAGGGGCTAAGTCTCCGTCAGAATGTGAAGGGTTGGATTGTACCAGTTCAGGACCTTTCTCTTTCTGCCCACCAAGAGCGGCTGATTTTCTATTTCGAAACTTCCTCATTGTTCCTCTAGGTTGAGGAGATGCTCCAAAAGCGAGCAGGAACCGAAGACAGGTAAGCACAATGCTTACGCTGTTGAGAACACTTGCAGCTTCAAGACTGCAAAATGAATGGGGGAGATGAAAGAGGGAAGTCGAGGAGGGAAACAGAAGAGCGAAGATCAGCCTCAACCCCACAAGGCAACAGATTAGGCGCGGACCAGGGCAGTTATTATTGGTGTACTGCCATAACATGAGATGAAAATCTCAAGGAGGCTGCTTGACTCAAAAGAGTAATATCATTTCAGCATCTGAAGGAGGGGATTGGAGGAGGGCTTCGTTGGGTAAGTAGCAACCCAATTAAAAAAATGAGTAGAAGCTTTTCTACCTTAGTGCCAGTAAAAAATACAGTCAACCTCAGCCTAGATCCCGAACGAGGCAGTAATAAAAGCAGTATGACATCAGTGTGCAGATAGAGCTGAAACTGGTGATGGCAACTGATCTGCCAGGGGGGGTTGGGCTTAACAGAGACGCAGCAAGCGTGTCTACAGGGGCGAAAACCTTACCTTTGGGCTTTTTGAAAAAGCCTACTGATGCTTCTGGAATCTTAACATGGTGCTCTTTTTCGCCGGTATGGGTGGTTTCAGGGAAGAAAAGGATTTCGTAAGGATGAGATACGCTACACCGCGAGTACGACGCGTCGCAATCAACCTCTCAGACTCAAAAGTTTCAACCATGGCATCATAGAATTAATGCTGGTAAAAGACCTGACTTCAAATAAAAAGCGTGCCGAGCTTAAGACCACCGTGAGGATAAACTAGGTCCTATACCAACGACTGAGATCCTTGTCCTTTGGGAACGCAAAGCTAGAGCGTCTCTTTTGCCTCCGGCGGCCCTGCCGGGGACCCTCCTCGCCTTCGGCTCGATCTCCTATAGTAGTTTTACCCAGTAAGCGGTAAGATAGCAAAAACATCTAATTACTGTTAGGTATTTTAGAATTATGGCTAGTGATTGTGGTGGTGAAGTAATATCGGGCTCCCATTAGAAGAAGTAAAGCTAGGAGCTGCTGCCTACTTCGTGACCTTTATCTTCTACGTAGCTTTGCTTAACAAGTGTCGTGGGATCAGCGACATCATCCCCAAAGACTCTCCAGCTTGAAGGTGTTCTGAAGAGGGAGAATCCCGTTGTCGTTCTTCTTCAACAATGCAATACCGCCGCTTGCTATCTCTGGGATCAACCCAACATGGTCTGCTCGAACATCTCGTCTAGTACGTGGGCGCGTCGGGAGGTGAAAGGTCAGGAATTGCAGGATGAGATGTAAATTGATTGGTCTCTAGATCGTCCGCCTCAGCCTTGGCCTAGAAAAGAACAATACGGAACAGCGTCTCATTTGCCTAAGGCTACGAATGCATCTTCTCTAGCGTCAATTTAGATTGAGCTACGCCCCCTTCGGGAAAGATAGAGCTGGTATACGTTCGGCTGTCCAACATCCAACCGACCGGAATTCTATTGCTCCCTTGCTCAGGTAACCACACGATGCAGGCACCGATCTACAGGGCTTTCAGGGGTCTACTTTGCCCTTTTGGAGGGGAATATTCGAGTATAGGGTAAGAAGATCCATCTGCGTATCGACAACCAATCACGGACTGGCACACCCTCCGCTGTCCGTCGGGGTTGGTAAGGCCAAACCGCCAAACCCGTGTCCATGTCAGAGTCAGGCCACGCGGGATCGATTATTTATTCTGGTCGAAAAGGTCCAAGCCTGCTAGAGTTTGCCCTCAATCTATTGTTCATAGCGCACATCGTTGACACACCATGGCCCGTCCCGAGCTAGCGCACCCGTCGCGCAAGATCCTGATGGTGGTGACGACGGGAGGATTCACCCATGCCAGTGCGTTAGCTCCCTTTCCTTGGGTCTCGATGTCCCGGCTCGGGCGCGAATCTAACCTCATCAGGTCCCGTTTTCGAAATTGGCCGCGTCCTCGCTGCAAGAGGCCACACTATCGAATTTGCCACGCTCGAGGGACAAGAAGGCTGGGTCAAGGGCTACGAGTTCGTCACCGAGGTCCACACTCTTGGCCCCGGCCCGACCCCCGAGCAGCTGAATGCCCACTACTTGCGCATGCGGACATGGGACATCTCCAAGGGCATCGCCGGGACCATGGGGAGCAAGTACCTGTGGGACTCGTTCTGGCCGCAGACGTACCACGGGCTGAAGGCCATCATGGATGACCCCGACACCAGGCCGAGCATGATGATCGCCGACTTCTTCGTTGATGCCGTCAAGGATATCCACGTCGAGTATAGCCTACCCATCGCCCAGGTCTGGCCGCAGATGCCATTTTTGATGATGCCGTGCTCGTACATCCCCGGTGAACCCGGCTTCCAGCTTGAGGGGACCCTGACCTCCGAGACCGCGAGTCTGTGGCTGCGGATCAAGAACGAGCTTGTCATCATCTTTGACCTGCCTGTCATCCTGAAATGGATGCGGTGGACAAAGAACATGCGCCGTGAGAATGGTGTCACGTACCCTCCTCACCGAATACAGAAGCCCGACTACCTGGTCTTCATCAACTCGTTCTTCGGCCTGGAGATCCCGCGTGACCTGCCTCCCACCTGCGCTCCTGTTGGGCCCTTGATCAGCGACACTTACCCCCCGCTCGATGAGGAGTGTGATCGGTTCCTGGCCCAGCATACCAAGGTCGTCTACATTGCTCTGGGCACGCACATTATCCTTACCAATGCCGACGCATCGAAGATCATCAACGGTCTACTACTCCTTCTCGGCGAGGGATTGATTGATGGCGTAATTTGGTCCATTGCCAAAAGCGCTCGCCAAGATCTTGAACTCAGCACGACCTTTCACGCATCCGGGGGCAACAAAACCCTCCGTCTCGGTGATATTCTCTCGGGGAAGCATCCGGACTGGCTCTGCTCTCGCTTTGTCCCGCAACGTTCCATCCTCGATCACCCTTCCACAAAGATCTACTTTACACATGGCGGGGGCTCCAGCGCTAACGAGGGTCTCTTCCACGGCACGCCCATGCTTTCAATGGGCGTCTTCATGGATCAAATTGCCAATACAGCGCGCCTAGTCGCCGGGGGTGTAGCCGAGTCCCTCAACAAGTTCCGGTTCACCTCAGAGGAGCTCCACGCTAAGGGCAAGAAAATCCTCGAAGACGAAGATGGAAGTTACCAACGCAATACCCTGCGATTGATGCGCATTGCTCATGTCGCTTCCCGACGAAAGCACCATGCCGCAGATCTGGTTGAAGAACTGATGTACGACAACGAGCTGAGGTTCAAAGGCGGAAAGGAGCTCAGGCCCATGCACTTGCAGACCGCGGATATGCGGATGCCGGTGTGGAAGGCGAGGAACTGGGATCTGTGGGCTGTCAGTCTCTTGGGTGCGAGTGTTGTCTTTGGGGGACTGGGCATTGGTGGACGGATGCTGTGGTTACACCGGGGCTCACTGGTAGGGACGGTAAGGTCGCTTCTGAGAAACACAGATTGGTTGAGGAATTTGTTCAAGTAGATCTGCTTTTGGCTTGTTCGACGCGGACTGGCTGGACGTGAGCCTTTCATATACTCTCCGCTCAGAGCACAATGTACACTCCTATTCAAAGCTATCGTGCCGCAGTGAAGATTCTGCTCAATCCATTGTCCGTGTTTAACAAGGCTCTTCGCAATGTGTCCCCCAAGTTCGCTCTGCCATTGTAAGTGAGAAGGTGCCCAATTTGCCCACACCAGACTGGAGATGGTGCGCACCGACGTTGCAAAAATGATGACTTCCAATACAAACAGGAACAGACACATCCAAAGTCAATTGCATATCAGAAAAAGTGCTTCTACAATGGGCGAATTGCGGGACGTCCCGCTCCGTCGTAGGCGCCTCGCCCAGTTCTAGAAACAAGGTCACGTCTTCCGTAATAACTGTGAGATCATTGCAATCTTTTGATGGGAAGACAGACAGAGGGAGAACCATGTTTGACACTTTCATATGGGAGCGGGTTGTTGGAGGGGATTCCGAATTCCGAAGCCCGTGTTGGCGGAAACGTCCGCGCTGGTGGTACGATCGCGCTCAAGGCTAAGACAGTTAACGTGATGACTGGCTGACGACAACGACGCCGCGCAAGCTAGGAAAGTACTGAGTACGGAAGGGGTCATAGAAAAGGTGTTTGATCTCTGATTAATGAGTGATTACATCTAGTTAGGAGGGAGACGCAAAAGGGATGGGTTACCTTCTATAGATGCGGCCTCGCAGAATTCGATGCAGAACTCAGATGTGGTATTTGTACTGAATATGTGCGTATTGGACCTTTTTATTTTAGTTGGATCACCATTATGTAGGAAGTTTCTATGAACTCGCTTTCGTATCAAGGACCCAGCGAGTATACACACCGTCCTGTAGGCAAGAATGACCAGAAGTTTCTGCTCTACATTGGCAGCGTCAAGACCAACATTAGCCACGCATAAGGTGCCAGTATCTCGCTAGCGTGATCAAGTCCGTCTCGTCTCTTGGGTGTGGCATCATTGCCCCTAACGTGTAAATTCTAAAGTCCAAGCCCGCAAATTAAGCTAGATGGCTGGAATCCTGCGTCCGCGCCAGGATAATGTCGTAGTTGACTAAGGGACGGTGACGGGTCAGCATCAAGTCGTTTGAATTCGAATGAATAAATAGGCATGTCACCTTAGAGAACGTATTTCGTAAAGCCGCGGCCTGAACAGTGCACACCGGACGGTTGTGAAAGCCGATGAAGAAGCCTCCCTCTTTAACGTGTCTCGCACACTTTGCAGCTATCAGTTTACGCTGCCCTGGAAACATTTCCTACCGACTTACTCTCTATCTAATAGAAGCCATAAGAGCTTCCCTCAACCCGCTCTAGATCGTGTTTATCTTCTCAGGACCGGTACGCAATAATCTGCCATGAGTTAGGAGCGGGCGCGAACGTATCCTGTCTTCCAACGGCGGCTAAAACACGCTGATCAATCTGAAGAATCTCGGGGCCGACTGGTCACTCATTGGCAAGTGTATTAGTTCTTGTGACGTCGGAGCAGATATCAACTGGTATGGACGAACTGACAAGAACGACCAAACGTCTCACACCAACGATCCCTCGTAGTCAAATAACACGCATAGCCTTGCAACTTGTTTCATCAACTTCATTACTTTCTACGAGCGGAAGATCTCTTTACCCGACCAGCTCTTGCACGAGACCATTGAGCTCATTTTAGTGAAAGCTATTAGGTATGTTCCTCACGATTTTTCGTTCGCGCGATCCGAAGAGACTTTCCGCTTTATGCAAAAGGAAATCACGTGCGTAACATTGTGACAGTCCCTTCAGAAAATGACATAGTCGTAGAGAGCTATTGCCTTTCAACATGATCTAAAACCATCCACCAGGCTCTTCTATCTTCCGCTGGCTCGTTCAATATTTCTGGAGATGCCTCATGTTTGTCACCGAATTTAGAAGATAGGAAATTCGAACCAATCAAGCCTCAATTAAGCGTGGAATCCCTTCGTTATCATGGCATTCCCGTCGGTGTACTTGATAACTTAGGGCAGACCAACTATTCGGCAGGTGAGATACAGGAGGATGATTTTACGTGTTTCCGTTGTTCGCGAGACCTGCCAACTATTTTATTGTTTTTGCTCTTGACTAGAGAAGCCGTTGTTGAAGCGCAAAGAGATACGATCTGTAGGAACTTGGAGAGGAAAGGGTTCGTAGGCGTTGAGGACGACGACTTCCCAGCTCTCTTGGAAACCCTCCGGAAGTCGTCTTCATCCTCCGTTAAGGCAAAATTATCACCGTCATTGAAGTTCAGTATTCCTTCTCAAGCCATAATCATGTCTCCGCCGATAAATCATTTCGGAAGTTTGGCCGTTCCTGAACCCAGCATGCACTCCTTGGGACATTCCAACAGTGCTAGCGTAAATCCATTTAACTTACCCTCAAATTTGCCTTGTCTCTTACCGGTGCCATTACGATCGTAGTTAAGAAACTGACCCTCAAGCTCAGCCTAGATCTGATGAAAATACTGCGGACGGACCCAACCAAGCCAACCAGCGCCTTGTGCATCGGCAGTCTTATAGCCGTTGGGTTGTGCAGCTATTTCTAGATGCACATAAATACGAGCATTGCCGTCTTTGAAATCTCACAGTTGAAATGTTTGCAGAATTTGTCTTAAGAATGGCAGAGACGAGTTCGTCGTGGAGAATTCATTGGCCGAAGGATAGTTTATCGTCTAGTTTGGTCTTTGCATTTACTGCCTATGCTGCTACCCACATTTCCATCTGTACAACTCTCAGCTATGCTGAAGCTCTTTGATATTCTGAAACCAACGAGCATTGAACGCCTTCGTTTCACTTGTCTCGCCTCGTAGATTCCTCAATGGAATATTACATAAGGTTGCTATAGTAGAAACTTGACCGGTGGGCCATCTCGCGATCTACGAGGGCTTACCGTGCAGTTCCCCACGCAGCTAAGCAGCAGGAAGAATTGTGTCAGCTTGCATGCAGCTCGGTTACAGAACTCAGCCCTGTTACTCCCACCTAGGAGAAACCTGCCGCTCGTGACATTCCCCTGCAGATGTCTTACAGAAGACTGCAACAAATGCAGACGTACTTTCCCGCCAGTTCTGTATCTCCGGACCGTCCCGGTGATCTCCTCGGGACCGAGCTGCAAACAGTAAGCCCGCCGAGCAAAGTCCGGCATCCAATTCTGTTGTCCGGGGCCAGTTTGAGTTCTTCCAACATGCAATGACGAGTCATTAAAAAGTATAGAATCTCCCCTGTAAAGGTTTGTCTGACTCAGACGCTGACGGCGGGGAAAGAGACAAGATCGAAAACGGATACGTTTGGTGTCATCATCGAGTTGGGCTCGGCCGGCATCAACGCCGCCTACCGTCAGCCATGCGCCCTGCAGCTACGCCATGCTCGAAACCCGTGGGGGTTACAGACAATAGTCGGGGCTTGTCGGTATTCCGCTCGCGCCGACACGGATCTCTGCGCATCCGACTCTGTCTGGCAGACATGGAATCAGGGAAATAGGCTCGGAGAAGGAAACACACCATCCTTTCCGACCTGAAAGAATGGACGCAAAAAAAAAAAAAGCAGGGATCCAATAGGAATGATGGCTATGAACGTTCAGTACGGACTGCGTCATGGTCTAGACCGAGCGGCAACAACGATCCGCGATTCGTCATTCCTTGTGTCGATCAATAATTACTGCGACCAAGGGTGTTAAAGACGCCATCTTGAGCTTCGACAACTTTACGGCCAGACGGTGTATCCGCATTTCCAACGCCAAAACATGGACTATACTGATGAGCCGGTTGGGTCCACTAGCAGCGGGTGCTACAACTGTCACCTTTGATATCCAAGCTAGACGTAGACGGCAAGGCAGCTCGAATCACAGTGCCATTCTTCTTCTTCTTCTTCTTCTTCCTCTCTCCCTCCCGCAATGGAAGGGATCAGCCCCTGTAGCTTATGCGACCTACCTCACCGAGGTGGGGGCACACCTACGCCAAGTTTGTCATTTATGATATGATCGCCCCTTCATCGATTTGTCCCGTCGGGGCGTCCTAAACCGGTTTTGCGAGCAAATTGCGGAAAGGCGTCGGGAGAGAATTGCCGCCTCCACGTCACAATCTCCGAGGATCAGCGCGTTAGTCTAACGCCTTAGCGCCGGGTTCTTCAAAGAGGCTTGCAGACGGGAAAGCGGCTATCGAGACGGGAAGCCCCCCCTCGAAGAAGTAGGTAGTGGCCCCGCCGCCGGCATTGTGTTGGGACAGCGAATCCGAGAATGAGATGATGATGGTGACAAGGCCCTCGAAGTACAGATGACCCCGGTGGTGCTACCATTGCAGCAGCAGATGGTGTGGCCATGAAAAAAAATGGCCGAATGCTCTTTTGGAATAGCGTGCCGCAAGATATGCCCATTTTGTCGCTTCACTGGCTACAGCCACCCATCTTGTGGACGTTAAGCGCTCATGCTGCAGCTCTGCTGACGTGTCGCTGACTGCGAATGATAATCGACAAAGAACATCTCGAATGCCACCTCTCGAGCTGAGTAATGCCTGACTTTTCACGCCAAGGCCGCCATTTCATATCTCGTTTATGCAGTCATCCTGGTGAAACGAGTCAGCCACGGTAGGGCAGCAGCTCAGGCACACACACACACACACACACACACACACACCAGCACCCTCGAACTGAATATCTGTCACTCCATTGGTCCTCTAAACGAGGGAGATTAGAGATGGGCTTACTTTTGTGCGAGGGAAGTCAAGTCAAAGGACAGGCTACAGTAATGCACATCGCCAGCACAAGGATAGCAATTATTGGACGCCGCCATTTGCGCCATGCTGGTATCTAGCAAGAATTTGACTAGGAAATCTAACAAAGTAGTTCTGATCGAAGTAGTTCTGATCGAAGTAGCCGTGGACATGGAATATAGATAGCAAATACCCCAGTTCTATCGTTCGATTTATAGTATTTGAGATCTGGAACATACCGAGCTGCAGTCATTTATTAGATAATCTCACATCAATAAATTTAGTACTTGGATTATCATTAAGAGCTCTCGAATATCTACAGTCACCGTATTTATGCAACAAATCTGCCTTCATTGCATGAAGACGCATCGTCAGCCTGCAGGGCTTGTACTTCGCATGCGGTCTCGCATCCGCATAGCCGCGAGATCTACGAAGCACATCTGACAAGGCTGACGGAGAAAAGTAAATCTAAATCTCCCCCCACAGATGGAGCACAAATTACCATTCAGCCCCCATAAAATGGTGTCAGCATCGAGGTCACACGCGTCTCATGCCTGGATGAGGAAAGTCTTTGATGGTGTGCATCTACTAGTCTTTATGAAGCTCCCTAGTCTACCATACAGCCTTTTTTTTTTTTTTTTTTTTTTTTTTTTTTTTTTTTTT
>JAMYIC010001368.1:17746-42612 GCA_024112705.1 Microcera coccophila
AGCCAAGTCAGCATGGTTGCACCCGCAAATCTTCGTTTGAGAACAGCTGTCCATACCTTGATGTGGAGGAGCTTTAACCTTTCCATGGCTTCCTCCAGGCGCGCCTCTTCCCCTGTATCCTGGGACCCATCATCCGCGTTGGTTGGCTGGTTGTTCATGACGGGTGCGGCTGAGTTGAGGGAGAGCGGAGATGGGAAACGGGACAGAGAATGCGGAAAGCCGGGAAAGTGGGAGAGCGGGAGGCCGAGCTAGGGAGAAGCCTGTGGGATCCAGGACGGTTTGAGCGGCTTATCACTCCTATGCTTGGACCAGGTACCACAAAAGCCTTGAATGTGTTCTAGAAGTTGGATCGATAGGGGACTCTGCAGCCTGCGAAACGTGGGGCAGGGGATGGAGGTTGAAGCTTTGACGTCTGTGCTACAGAACCGTACATTGCTGTGGATTCCGTGTTTAGTGAAGGTTCCAATTGGACTATCGTGGGATCTGCCAACTTAGACTTTGGCGCCGTACCACGTTGTCGAGGGATCGGGCGGCGTACTGGCTTCCGGCTCACTTCGCAAAGCGGGAACAACAGCGGCGGCAATCTGCCTCTGCAAGGACAAGAATCTCAAGCAGCAGGGAGAGAAAACTACGACTTGTCCCTTTTGTTTGAGTCCGTGGGACTTCCCCTTGCGTGTACGAGGCGGCAGTGAGGCGCCAATCCATGTTTAGAAACCCAGTCCTATCACGTGCCACGAGTGCATGGTCGAGTTTCTAGGTATCATGGAAGGGTAGTTGCAGAAAGATCCGCAAAGTATATAAGAGCTCTTCGCTGCTCGCAACTTAGACTAGCCCAAGTCTCTGACAACTCCATTTGCCAATCCTCTTCTCGCCCTGACCCTGAGTCCTGAAGCCCTTTTCGTGGCCTTTATTTTGCCCGCGCTGCTGCACTGATGCGCTGTATCATCAAAGGTACGTACCGCTCGACGCGCTAGCGCCCGCCCCCCTGCCGCCGTTGGACCTCCGACTGGCCTGGACCGGCCGGACCGGATCAATGCTGAACCTTGCAAGTGCACGACCTGCTGACAGTGCGGATTGTGAAAACCCTGACAGACCAGCCTCTCTCATATTTGTACATCAACGTCGCCCAACATCTTCCAAACGCGACGCCCTCTGTGCCTCTATCTCGATCCATTGAACGAGCAGAGCCGACGTTGCGCTCTGTCGAAGTACCTCATTTATTCCTTCGACTCGTTGCGCTGCAACGGCTGCCAAACTGGCTCAATCAATCGCAATGCCGAATACACCACCTCCCGCGCTATTACCCCCACCAGAGGGCATATTCCGCACCTTTGAAGATCTGATGGCATCGGTGCAACGCGTTGCCAAAGATCAAGGGTATGGCATCGTCAAGCTGCGCGCCTCCAACTATCGTGATGGAAAGCCCACTCGCTACGATCTCGTTTGTGATCGCGGCGGCGTCAAGTACAACAGCACCGCCAAGAAGCGCAACCCTTCCACTCGGAAAATTGACTGCCCCTTCCGCGCGAAAGCCGTTTGTGAAGTTCAGCTTGGGAATCAATGGCGATTCGCCATCCAGGAAGGCCGACACAATCATGAGCCACGCGCCGCTGTCGGCACACCAGGCCAAGAGAGTGCTCCTCTCGCTACCTCGATCCGATCCTTCACCAACAAGCTGGATCGCCTGAACCACGACATGGCGCAGGGCTTCATGCGGATTGAGCAGCGGCTTGACAACATCGAAAAACGCATGGAAAATCTGGAGGCTCGTGCGGGATCATACGAGCCGCGATTCCAGAGCATCGAGGGTCGTCTTCAAGGCATCGAGGGCGCGCGTATGGATGGCATGGGAATGGACGATGTCGAATCGCGATTGCTAGCCTCCACGGTCATGTAGGAAAACCTTCCGAGTGCTCAGCAGCCGCTCAGCCCTCCTGGTGAGGCTCTTGAGCTAAGCGAGGAAGAGCTCTGACTCTAGACTCTTCAACGCAAATCGATTTGTCGCTAATTCTCACAAAGGTCCGTGACATCGAAAGGGGGGACAATGCCTTACAGTATGTAGGGCTCATGCATTATGCCACGACGCGAACGGGCTGTACACCGACGGCAGGGCATTCACATTTGGCGCGCGAGATGGAAGGAAGGGAACTAGCATTTGCGGGCAACGGAGCTATTAGGGCGTTCTCGGATATGTCTACAGAGTTGTCGGATTTTGACGTTATCGATTTCACGTTGGCGTACACGGGAGGATTACATGGCACGTCGACTTCTTCATTCGTTTTTATTTCACCGCAGCATTCTGGGCTCATGTCTGATTTTACTCATTCCATCAAAGGGCACAGGAGTTTGCGATTGTTCGGCGTGCGACGCGGTTTTAATGGGACTGGACGGCCTTGAGGCATTTGCAGACTGTGGATAGAGCATCCAGAGAGGATGTGTTGGGAGCTTCTGGGCCGCGGAATACGCCACATGTACATGTCTACTGCACATGGTCTCTCTCTACTGTCTCTATCATAATCTAGTTCACGACTCTTGATGACAATACTGTTTCTTTCGCTGCATGGATGGCCTCATCGACGAGACTCATGCAAACCCCGCAATCAGCCCACCTGTTCGGCTCGCACACTCCTCCCTCGAAGGCATACCAGCTCTCCAGCGCCATTCACGCAGTCCATCCTCGTAATGGATCTTACGCTCTCATCTCTCGCCTCAAAAAGACAGCCCTGCCAAACGGCCTGCATGCAGTCACCTTCATCGAATGCTGCGCAGTGTGCACAGTGTAGCAAACAACTACAGCCACACCAGTGCCACGCGCCAAACACCTATCCCACGAGGACCCGTAGTGGCGTTTGTTGTTGCTTTCGTTTCCACGTTCTCCTGCAACGAGACGACTAGGTCTAGGGGGGGCGTGGAGGGGCGTGGAGAAATGCCCTGTTGGTGGGACTGCCGCCCGAGCTCCTGTGTGACGAGGCTAGGTGGCTTGAGAAAAACTGGAGGTTGGGGTGATATGCTGTGCTATGGAAGAATGTTCTGGGGCGTCGGGCTTTATGCAGTCGCGTGGAGATGAGGCGGCTGGGGCGTGGGGACGAGAATGGTTGGGATCGGGTTGAGGGCTCGATTAGGAGGGGTGAGAGGCTGTGCGATGGATCTCGATAATGTTGTTTGTCAAAGCGTGCAGGTACTCGTACCGACCTAGATGACACTTGTATGCTCGAGATGACGATGTTGAGACAAGGGAAGAGATGCGGTGTTGGTTCGGTGCGATCGTCAGTCGATGGCAAACTCCACACCAAAGTCTCCATCCTCAAGCCCCGAGGAGATGGTTTCCGAATATCTGAAGACCCCATTATAACTACTACGAAAGCCAACGTCACTGGCCAGTTAAATCCTTATCGACCCGGAAGTCTGGTAAAGAGAATCGAGCGAACTCACAGAGCCATCCTCTCATTCGGGGCCACAACTTGATCACCAACATGCATCCCTCTGAACCTCTTAGCTCTTGATAGGGTCGCACTCGGCATCAGGACACTTACGCAGGCAGTGCAGATGATCGCGCCTCCGTCAGAGGGTGTCACGCCGAGGTCGTTCCCAGCTGGATTTTCACTGCAGCGGATGACACCTTACCGGGGCCAAGGCTCCGTTCGCTTCACCGATGTGACTTGTTGAGATTGGCCAACGACCCGAACGTTCGGCAATGGGGTGGGCGAGGGATACCTGTGATTGGAGACGTTGGGATATCTAAGGGTGAGAGAGCCAAAAGGTGTTTGTGTCAACAAGGGTTCGGAGCCTGAGCCCGTTTGAGCCCAGGACCTTGGTGAGGCTGGAAAAGGCTGGCGTTCTTTGTGGATTTTTCGTCAAGATGGCGCGTGTAGGCGAGCTGAAGAAAACGCTCTCGGCGTGTCCGTTGCTTTGGCGTTGGACATAGGCTGGAGCCTGGCCCAAGCTAGGTTTGCATTGAGCAACGACAAAGCTCGAGTCAAGGGGCGTCCTTGCAATCAACGTGCTGAAAACGTAACACGACGAGAACGAGGATGTGGGATACTGCAGCTGAGACTCATGGATGCCTGGACCCTTGGAGTCCGATGCCCCGGTGTAATGTTCCTGGCCCAAGGCCCGATAACGTGGAGGACCGCCTCGTGATCCATCGGGTCACGGGAAGAGATGCTGGAAACGACACGGAGCATTACACAACGTGCCTTGAGACTCGTGGTGTCCTCGTTTTCCTACCCATGTATGGTGTATGCGGCCGAAGGGGAAGATGCGGTGCTCATGTATGAAACAACGAAACGGGAAACCACATCATCGCTCCGACTGACTACTATACATACAGTAGTCGGACAACGGGAGTTGATGCGATGCATAGAGGCCCCTGGTGTCGTAGGAGGGCTCTACAAGGTGGAATGTGAGCTGTCACTTTATGCAGATATCACCGTAACGAGAGGCGAGTGTATCTGTTGAATGCCGTGGCCTGAGATTGCGATGATCTCGGTGCCAGCGACAGGTGTCACCTTGAGGGCTCGAGTGATGCATATGAGCTGACTGGGAAGCGTGGATACTGCGTCTCAGCGGTCTTGGCGGTTGAGGAGGGGGCTGGCTGGCGAGCACTTCGCAGACCGTAGGACTAGTCACCACATTGTTGACGGCCGAGGAAGAGATTTGGTAGCGTAAGCCTGTAGTCGATAGACGGGAAGCTGTTAGACGACGAGTAGAGGTCAGTTGGTCCGCCAGAGGCACTCAGCAGGGGAGCCTGCAAGGCACTCATTGCCTCGTCACAAGCCTTGGTGGACCAGAGAGTCTCGGGACGGGAAAAGCAGAGCATTGGTGGCCGGCCAACCGAGAGACGATCACGGCACAGACTTGCCTGGTCTCCACCACCACGATATCAATGTATACTCCCACTGTAGGACCAGGCTGCGATCGTGCTGGTCCATGACTGATTACCTAGGGGAAGGATGCACCAGAAACCGGTGTCTGGGCAACAGTCTCCATGCATCCCGAGGATCCGCAAGTAAACATTCCGACACTTCCATTACCGCAAGTTTCATCCTTCGTGAATGTCGACGGAGTGGTTGATGCGGCTTTGGGTGAGGTTGTCGAAGTAATATCCTACCTTGGTCACGAGGAGATGCGGGAATGAGCAGCATATGGAGCCTAAAGGTATGCGGTAAACCAACCAAAAGTGTTCCACACGTTCATCTAAGTATAGATGATCTACGTGCGGATCTCTCCTGTTGCGGTGTAGATCTTGGGGTGACCATGAATGAGAGGTGAGTTCGTGGTAGGATCATCGCCACGTGATGCTTTTTGAACACTTTCATGTTTGAGTATTTTCACGTGAGTCCTTGATGTTTAGTTCGGGTCCTTTGTGCCGAGCTAGTCAGTCTATTTGGACCTCGGTGGAGAGCATAGCTACCGCACCGCGATTACGACACGGAACCTAACTTGAGGACCAAACCAACCTTGGTTGTTTGAATGAAGATCATGCGTAAGTACCAAGTCGGTAGATCATTATCTTTGAAGTTGTCTGATTGAGCGATGAGATGCAGCGCATGCTCTCAACTCACAACAGCAATGACGCACTTGAAGGTTAGATCAGACTCATCTCATTCTCGACGTAATAGCAGCCACTTCTCGAGTATTGGGCTTCGCATCCAGGTCTTGCAGACCCTCGAAACACTGACTCCATCTCAACATGGCCGGCAGCTCACTCATCCGCTCTTCCTGTGCCACAACGCCCCCCCTTAAAGCCACAATGCTCTATCAAAACTCTCTCCAGTCTCCGCACTCTCCACAGTAACCATCGTAGCCGTTGCAGTCCCGGTGAACTATCGTGTGCTATCGTTGGGATCTGCAGCCTGCCGAGTACCCGGTCACTACTCTTCCAGGTAGCAACCTCCGCTCCGAAGACAGTCACAGCGTAACTGCCTACAGCATG
Source organism: Microcera coccophila (assembly GCA_024112705.1). Lineage (NCBI taxonomy): Eukaryota > Fungi > Ascomycota > Sordariomycetes > Hypocreales > Nectriaceae > Microcera > Microcera coccophila. The sequence goes on from JAMYIC010001368.1 coordinate 23,682, forward strand.
ACGCCATTGACTGATTCGCTCCGGAGCCGATTGTGGTGGGCTGATTTAAACGGCTATAGATGCCTTCCGGGCACCTTGACGCCTCTGATTCAGCTCTCCCATGGAATGCGGGAAACATTTTCCGAGATGGCATTCGTAAATTGCCATGTTTCTTTTATCGTATTTCGATTTTGTATCAAACGCCAAACGCAAAGCTTTATGCCCCTTCATGTGACCTGGAGCGTTTCCAAGTGCTGTTGCTCGCCAAGGCGGAGAGGAATAGAGTTGTGACGATGACGCCGCCAGCTTGTTGACACCGTCTTCGATCCCTGCTCTTCGTCAATCCTGATGATGAGCAACCATGACACCCAGGACAGTGATCGACCAAGTTAGCCCTCTCCTTTGGCAGCTTCTAGAACATAACAGAGAAGCATGACGATCGGCAGGAGAGGTGATGCCTCCCTGCCATCACGGTTCAGGTCCGTCCAAGGCGCTGCATTAACCCATTGCCGCATTCGGTAGCAAGACCCAGTCCTCCACGAATCAGAACCCACGCGATGGCGTCTTGCAAAACGCGCCAAGCCGCCACGATTTAGCCACATGGGACATGCGCAGTCGTCATCCTCCCTGTTTCAGGTCCAAATCTGAGTTCCTGGCTCAAGTTGCTCCAACTAGGTTTTCGCCGATCCAGCTAGACGTTGTTGGCCTCGGGAGGGCGTACACGCTGGCTAGGAGCTTGGACTTGGCTGAGCTGACCTGGGTATGGTGATCCGTGATGGCTGAGCGCCTTGCGGGTAGTTCGAGGCCAAGCATCTCTGATCGTCAGGGCAAGGTTATATAGCCTTTGGACCAGCCAGATTTAGATGTAAAGTAACCACATTAGATAGTCTCATAGGTTGAAGTGCGGGCGCACATCTCCCGCGGATCAAGAGCTTTGTGAGGAGGACGATGACTTCGCTGTAGGGCAGCGACTAGCATGAACCGGTCCACGACGAGATCTTTGGGTTTGAAGTCTTGATATAGTCTAACAAGCTTTGGATGTTCTTCGTTGCTTCCATCAGAAGAAAAATGGCCAAGCGCTATCCCTCTGTATCAGGCTTGAGTTGTCTCGGAATTCAAGAGCCTTGCTCGCGTAGGGACGTGCTCGAGTCTCCCCAAGTAGCCAGCCCCTAGCAAGCATCCGTCCCGAAGCCTCGAACGGGATTTAGATAGCGGGCGTTGTTGTGCCTGCCAAGCAATCTGGGGAGAAAGGTGCTGGAGCGAAAGCGCCGCGTACCAGCAAGTCTCTACATCAATGGTAACAGCCGTGTGGAAGGGTCCAGGCACAAGGTCAGCCAGTCAAACCAAGAGCCAGTAGCCGCTGATGCTTGAAGATGGCGCCTTTCTTCATGTGGCATGTGCCTAACCTGTCTCTGTCAAGTCGAATCAAGGGATTTAGAGTTCTGTCCAGGCCCATGAGAACCCAAATGGCCAAGTGAACGCCAAAAACCCACGGGTATCGTCCCTACTAACTTTTGGCCCAAGACGAAGTAGACTCGGCGGTCTGGGTGCCGTCGAATACCGGAAAGGGAATGGACGGCTTCGAGTCTTTCCTCGTGGCTGGGGAACACTCTCGATTCGGGCGGCTATCCGTTAGGGCAACGGCATGTCATAGGCGCTTGCCATTCAGCTTGAAACCAGGAGCTGAAGCTTTTTGGAGAACTTTGCTGCGCGCCATGTCTATGAGATCATTCACTTGGCTCACAGGCTGTGAAAAGCAAAACGCTGAATCCAGGGTTCTTTCGACGTCAGAGGATGCGGGTTTCCAGGAGACTCGACAGGCTTGAAAGCTTATTGTGTTTGCAGGCACCACGATCGACAGGGGACGCTCAGTATCTAGCTCCCGTTGGTGGCCGGAAACCTTGACTCCCTACCACGGTCACGGAGACTTATAATCAAGCATCCCGGAAGATGGGAATTGGAGACAGAAGCCATCAAGCGATCTCCATCTTTCTCCAATCTTCAGACACAGATTACATTCATACTCCTTCCAATATGACTGGATTCGTCAACTCAAAGCACCATGCTGGAAAGCGCATCGGGTTTCTCCCTTCGCCCCCTCAGGAGAACAACGCGTGGTGGCACCTGGATAATGACTTCTACCCCAACGCTCCTCGTCTAGGTTCTTCAGGAACAGGAATAGGGCTTGGAATTTTTATACCCTCCGATGCTGTCAGCGCTGAGGAAGAACCCGTTGTTGCCGTTCTCGGCCTCGGATATGTCGGCACCGAACTCGTCAAGTCCTTCTCGTCGCAACATCAAGTCATTGGCTTTGATACATCCGAGCAAAGAGTTTGCCAGCTTCGATCAGAGTTCAAGCTTGAGGGCTGCGTCCAGTTCTCAAACGATCCCAGTGATCTCGTCCGAGCGACACATTTCTTGATCTCAGTACCGACACCCTCAAGACTCGACAAGACTATCGATTCGTCGTATCTTCAAGATGCATTGAAGACTGTTGAGATGGTAGCTCGTTGTGGTTCAACAGTTGTTATTGAAAGCTCAGTTACTGTTGGCATGACGCGCAAACTTCTTGGCCCCATTGCCAAGAAACACGGGTTCTTTGCGGGAATGTCTCCTGAGGTGAGTCCATCAGCCCAGAGCTGTAGGCTCTTCATTTACTGACGACGTTGAAGCGTATCGAACCAGGGTGTGCAGACTCTTCTATCAAGTCTATACCAAAGATTATCTCAGGCCTCGACGACATCATACCGGGATCCCTCAACGCCATAAACCGTCTGTACTCGAGTACATTCCATCAGGTGATGCCGGTAGCAAAGCCTGAAGTTGCCGAGATGATGAAGCAATATGAGAGCCGTCAAAGTACGACCACCATGGCCTAAATCGACAAAACCATAGGTGCTGTATCCCGTATGGTGTTGATCCCTTCGAGGATCACAAAGCCGCCCCAGCGAAGCCGTTCTGGCATATCCGTATACCCAGAGCGTTGGCATGGGAGGGCATATCTAGACCAAACCGGTCCACAGGCCTTTGAGCAGCGCCCTTCCACTGCTCGAGTCTGCCTCAAGAGTTATACACGATCGGCCGGCGCAGATTGCCCGCCGAGCGTTTACCAGCTGCCATGATAAGAAACAGCAGGAGCGTTGCTCAGGATGCTGGATATTAGAGTCTGTTTCGAGACGGACCAGTCACATCCAAGCAACACTCCTCAGGCAGACCTTGTTAGGGTACTTGGCCGTTTCAATGGAAGTGGGTGGATGTTGGGTTGATGCTTAAAAAAGCAAAAAGTTGAATGGGCAGGTCCCTCGATTACTCGAAGAATCGTGGCGTAACATGCATTAGAGGCGCTTGGTATCATTGTCATTGCTTGAAGGCAACCGGCATGAGCTTACATGTTCTTGAGGACTTTGGGATGGTGGAGGTCGAGATGTGGTGTTGACACGGCAATATCGCCCCAATAGTGTCTTCCATAGCTCATGTTAGCTTAGCTGTTCATTCGCAACCGCCTAAGCTTACCCATTAAAATGGCTTTGGTGTCGTGGTAGTGATACATCGTGAGAGGGTAGCAAATTTTTAGAAGAAAATTTATGAGTAACAAGACAAATCTCTCAAATCTCTCCCTTCATTCTCCCGTCGAACTTTATGCTCCCGTTATAACTTTCTTTGATGAACAAGCAACATGCGCGGAACAGCGTTGCAGGCACCCGATTTTTAGACATTTCCCCAAGTTGAATGGCAGAACGATGCTTCATCTCTATCGCGGCGGTGACGTGGTAGGGAGAGCTTGAGCGTCGACGTGCTTCTCGAAATGTGGATCACGACGAAGTCGTTCCAGGTTCGCGGTTTCCTTGGTTTCTAGCTCACCTCACCTCGGTGAGCCGTCGTCATGCGGGGTCACCGTGGTGTGTGTATGTCTCGGCGCATTTAGCTGGGCGGCCTCCGATCCACTCGCAAGAACTCCTTCGTTTCTTTCATCATCATCTTGACACGAGCAGGTTGGAAGAATGGCTGCACAATATGTCAATTCCGTCTATTACCCCTCGTGGAGAGTCTACAAGAATCGGCCTCCATCCTCCCTCGACGTCCTGAATATTACGCACATTTTCTACGCGTTTGTCGGGTGAGCGCTAACAAACCTACCCCAAACTTCGAGATCGCCCGTCTAAACTAGCCCGATCTAGCGTCAACGAAGACGGCACCTTACGCGTTAGTTCCCGTCACCTCTCATCAGTCTCACCAATCTGTAATCACAGCTAATTGGAAAGTGTAGCGTCTCGATGAATGGGCCGACAACGATAAGGAAGTAGATGGCGTGAAGGGCTGTCTCGCTGCCCTCGCTCAGCTCAAGCACAAGTACCCACATCTCAGGACAATCTTGTCTGTTGGTGGTGGCTCCAGCAGTAAGGAGTTTCCGAAGCTGGCAGAGAGCAAGAAGGCGAGAGAGACGTTTGCGAGAGAGGTGAAGAAGTTTTGCGATCAGCATCAATTGGACGGTGTGGACAGTGAGTACGACTCCCAAACGGCTGGGCATGAGCGCTCACCACATGTAGTTGATTGGGAACACCCATCAAACGCCGAAGCAGGGCGCAACTATGTCATGTATCTTGAAGCCATCCGCAAAGCTCTTCCATCACCAAACTACCTTGTCACCACCGCCCTACCGGTTGGAGAGTACTGTCTCAAACACATCGACCTCTCTGCAGCCGCCAAATCCCTTGATTTTCTCAATCTCATGGCCTATGACTTCACCGGCTCCTGGACCGACGTTTCCGGTCATCACTCACAGCTTCTTCCTCCCTCTGGAAACCTCAACCACGTGTATCCGACTTTGCGCAAGTCCGCCCACGCAAGCGTCGACTACGTTCTCTCCCGCGGTTTCCCAAGCCACAAACTCATCCTCGGCGTGCCAATCTACGCGCGATACTTCGGCCAGGCGCGCGCACCAGGGCATCCCTTCAAAGGTTCAGGAGACATGGAGTATTGTGACCTTCCGTGTGAGTGGATCTCAGGGGCACACGTCGATGAAGGCATCGCCGCCGCATCGTTTGTTGACCGTGAAGGCGATAAGGGCTTTGTGTCCTTCGATGTACCGCAGACGGTGAGAATCAAGGCGAAATACGTGAAGGATATGGGATTGGGGGGGTTGTTTTATTGGCATGGTGCCGGAGACCGACCCGGTGAGGAGAGTTTGATTGCCACAGGGCGGTTTGAGTTGCTTCCGTACTAATGAACGACGCCACGAGAGACACGAATCATGAGGATATCTTGCAAATGGGGCTTTTCATCTTTGGGAATTACTGTCATGTTACACGCTCCTTACTTTGTCAGACTTGGATCTTACTGAAGAAAACACACGCGTTAGCTTAAAACCTAGCGTCAACTCCTGAGTCACTTGCACTTCGTGGGCACGTTTTTACTGACTAGCATTAGTGAGGCTCGCTTTCGAAGCCACATAATCACAAGTGCTTCACAGACAATGATGGTCATCTGGGGAGAAAAGCTAGCATTGGTCCAATCTGTGTGCTAACTAAAAAAAAACTCCAACCAAATCTAACCTTAAAGGCTCCAAGATAAAGAAATTGTGTGAAAGCTCATCAGTCTAGTAAACAACCATTCGCTCTCCTCTCCAAAGCAGAATTCAGCCCCAAAGTCTAATAACAAAGGAAACAGGGGGAATCTCGCCGTTGTAGATGACAATCCGCTCGTAAGTTCTCCACATAGTACATCTATCGTCCGTCAGCAAAAAAAGGGATAAAAGAGGAACCTCACTGGTTTCGCATCTGTTCATAGTGCGTTCGGCTCTCCTGTTCCATCTGCTCAAGGTCCTGGTCCATCTTGGCAAGGTCCAGCAAGTCGTGAACAGCCCACCCCTCCATTCGAGCTTCTCGCTCATTTTCTTTCTCATGCTCAGCGTCATGGTCCATCTTGGCGAAATCGATCAAGTCGTCAACGGACCACTCCTTCATCTGAGCTTGTCGCCGAATGGCGTCCTGATGCTCCTCGGGAGTCATTTTTGGGTTCATGCCAGATCGGATGCACTGCTCCCGGAGCGACAGATCAGCGTCGTCGACCTGGTTGCGGGAGGCTAGAGCTTCCCGAATGTTAGCATCGGGTCGTTCATTCAGGGGCTTCAACATAGAACTTTTTTTTAGGAATGGTCCATGGCGGACTCGTCCTCCCAGGCGATCTTCGGGGTCGGGAAGTCGAGCCTGCGTATTGGTCGGGTAATAGTCATACTGGAGAGGCACGGCAGCTGGTTCGGCGGGGAAGAAGAGGTCGGGAAAGAAGTTGGTCGACATGGCCGGGAATTGGCGGCTCGTTGATTCGGTGTTGATGATTGTAGAATTGCCGCATTCCTATTGCATTCCCTGATCGCTAACACGGATCTCGTCAAGCTCCATCATGTCGGGTTCGTCGTCGGCTTTTTCTTCGTCTTGGTCTTCGTCTTCTCCCTCCTGAACCGTGTCTCTTGGTGCCCGGTTCTCTTGCTTAGCCTTGGTGCATTCTTCTCCTCTTTCGAAGACCATTTCGTCCCATTGTGTCATAAGTCCGCTGTTGCGGAAAATGGGAGGCGTACCAAACAAGTTATAGCAAACGGGGCAAATCCGCCACATGAGCCAGCGAGAATACATCATCTCGCGGGCGTTGTCGTACTCATCCCCGCAAATTCGGCATGTAGTAGAGGCGTCCTTGATCGTGCGCCCGGGGTTTTTGAGACGCCATTCGTGAGACAATTTGCGTTGTCGAGCCTTGCGCTCTACGATTAGTGGTAAACCCGGGCGTCGCTTTCGGGTTGTTATAGTCTTGAATTTGCCAGTGCGCGGTTGGGTTTCCGGGACTGGGGGCTCTTGAATTCTTTGGGGAACTCGACGAGGCCTGGTCGAGTGTCTCGTGGGAGCATTGTTGTTTTCATTAGGAGTCGTCATCTTCGCGGAATGCCAGAGATGTTGTTGCTAGGTGGAAGGGCAAAGTGAGGTTGGCCCTGCCACCTCGTCAATATTCTGGAGATGCTGTCAGCTTATGGGTATCGGTGTAGCAGAGTAGGGGGGTGAGTGTTGTTGTGAGAGATTGAGTTGGAGGTTTCAGTGTTTCAAGAGGCGAAGAACTTGGTCTACTTATAGATTTTGGAAATTGACTGAACAATAGTCCCGTTCAAAGTATGTTCATATAGCCTTCAGTCATGTTAATGCATTCCTACTGAGGGTCGGTACAATTGAATAACGGTCATCTTTCATCACTCGAGTTAGCACACTCTCAGGTTTTCGCACAATGCATTTTCTCTTATCAAAGCGTAAGGTTGCTTTACTGCTACTAAAGAGCATGTCGAGGCCATCCTCAAGAATGAGCTTGGGGCAGAACAGTACCAAATGTTCCATGGGTTGAATTCCTCTGCAATTAGAATCACCGAGCTCCGAAGGTGAATTTCCCAAAGCTCAAATCAATGAGCTACACTGTTCATTACGAAGGATCCGTAGCGCTGTTGTTCTTTTGTCATCCCAACCCGTCAATCCCAAAGCAGACTCGTCGTCGGGGGTGAATAGAACGCGCTGGTACGGAGTGCAGGCGGCAAGCCTTGTCCTTTGACTCTTCGTCTGCGATTCCGTGCTTTATCGGGAGTGATTCGTGCAAACCTTGATAAGACTCTTATGGCGGCGAGGACAATGTTGCAGCCTTGTGCTCCGCTTGCTGCCTACGATTCGGTTTGTCAGGCAACTATTATTAGTTTCAGATGATAGGAACCCACCCAGTCACTCATCTTTGCGCATAACAGGCCTCCAGCTTATACCTTAGACTTCTAGGACAGAGAGGGTTGATCAGATAATTGAGAAAGGCGTGCACTGCCAAAGCTGAGCTACCTTAATTGACTGGGGTGTAAATACGCACTTTGGTTGGGTTGGAGCTTGCTGTAGGAATTTCAGTGAGTAAAGCAATAATATGAGGCAGGCCCACCGCCCTTGGTTACATGTCGTGGGTGTTTGTCTGCATACTTGTTAAATGTTTCAAGTCGCTCTTGCGCTAAGAGAAAGGCGTCGACGTGACTTTATGCTGGTGATGCACGCGGTCTACTGTTCCGCCGCAGGCTCAACAAGGCTCACTCTGATGATAGTGAGTGAGCACATCATTTGAGAGCCATCTAAGCTTGATGCACGTGACGAAATGCAGCAGTTTTGGACCCCAACAGTGGCTGTTTTGTTCTTATCTTGTATCGACGACTGTGTGGGCTGGTCTCTTCATTTTGACCTCGCATCATTCGCACTGCCTTGTTCCATTACCTCCGCAACGCTACCGCACCGAGTGCTTGCCACTTGCTACAAGATAGACATGTATCAGTCATCTCATTCCTATCACCTGACGCGGCCTTATCCCTATCCATGGTTTACGCCCGTTGCGACTATCGGCGGCATCATCGCCACTGTTGGCTTTTCTCTCTTGAACGTGGCTTCTCAGGGTTATGTGCCGTACCCTCGATCAACGATAAACCCCAATGCGACCGTGGCTGAACGCGACTGGCTCACAGGCTGGCCCTCGTTCCTGGTCGGAACCGGCATATCGTGCGAGACCTCTTCGTTTGGCCTCCAGAGCCAGATCTACACGAACAACACTGCCTTTCCGTTCAGGTTGCAAAGGATTTGGAAAGTCGGCGTAAATGAGCAAATAGTCGATTTGGGGTCCTTGGACTACTACAATCAGCCTTTACAGCAGTGCAATGTCTCCTACATATCTGCAGATCTTGATATCAAAAGCAATCGCTCTCCATTCCAAATATCGATGATACCTGTGGGTGGGTCGGTTACGGCCGAGATAGTGTGCTACGTGGAAACAAGCGAAGGCCGAACCTATCTCGACCTCATGGTCGCCTATGAGCCTGTCACATCACCCCAGAACGACATGCGTTACTTTGTGTACAGTAATCAAACTCATCAAGCCAACCTGTACTGGGCTAGTACTATGATGCGCTTCTACTGGGCTGATGTGATGTGGAAATTTGCTGTCGGCAACAAAAAGCAAGATAATGCCTGGATTAATGGTAATATCCGGTTTGAGTCAAAGCCTTTCAAACCAGGCCGAGACAAGTTCTCAGAGGCTGAGATCATGGATAAGGATGGCGACTTTTTCCGAATTGGCTGTTTTATGAACCGCAACGCCGATCCTGATGTTGTCGCCCACTTTGACTGGTGTCAGCAGAACAATGTCACCGATCTCAACTCGAAACAGAATGGGCCGTTGCACATGCCAGAGTTTTGGAACTCTGTTAATATTTTGACAAAAACTATGTATTTTGCAGTACTCGCAGATGTGGGTCGAGATGACGAGCACATGCCCAACCTTCTCAGCCGATCGAAACTGCTGGAAGACCTCACTCGAGATCTGACAAAGACTCGAGAAAAGCTCGACTCGGCCTTCAGTTGGGGGATACATGGAGCTGAATCTGTCTACTCTTTCAGCTCATCTAACTTCCCAGATGTCGACCTGAGCGTGGCACCGTCAGTCCTATCATCCTCATACCTCTGCAAAGTCAGGAAGCTCAAGAGCCCTCTCAGCCTAATAATTTCGGTTCTGGTTGCCAATATTGTCTTGTTAAGTTCGCTCTGGAAGGTATACGTCTGGTAAGTTGACACCTTTTGGGTTGGTAAAGCTGCAACCTTGCCACATTGTTCCTGCTATAGTCCAAGTGCAGAAGGCCCGGAACCGGAAGCAGAAGAGTGTGTGCCCTTGAACCCTATAGGCTAAGAAGTTTTAGTACTTCTATCACTGAAACTATTAGAGACTTCGGAGATGTGTATGAGAAGAGTGAAGAGACACATGGTAGGTTCGCCGAAGGTTCGCAGGGAGCTCGCATAGAGGTCTCTAGTAGTTAGGTTATATAAAGACCGTATTAATCTCTAAAGAACCAAGTCCCCTTGAGTACAGACTCTCTTTTATGTCTTACAGGCTCAACGGAACTATCCAAAAATCCGTATCCCGTAAACTCAGGGGTTCTCCCTCTCAGGTGGTTATAGGAAGGCCGCTCGGTGTGCTTAGTCCTGATTCACTAACAAACAGTTCATCGGGCGTTCTGTATTAAGCAAGAGGCTCGCAGCGATTTCTCATTCACCTCGCGACTATAATTCATGCGGCTGGCTGCTCTAGCTAACACGCTTGCGTATAGCTAGGTTCGTTAAGCGCATTCACTGCGCCGCGAACAACAAGGAGTGTCGATCGAGTGGTCCCCTTCAAGCCCTAGGCTGTCTATCGGCGGCTTGCGGCTGCTGTCTTTGCCAGGCACCAGGCCTGGGTATGGTTCTCGTGTCCCTCGCCTGGCCTCGGATCTAGGGTCTTCAGGTCGCTGTCAAGAAAAAGGTCCTTAAGTCCCTGTCCGGTGCGCCCGCTGCTGTCACCCAGCAGGGTAGGTAGCCCGGAGGTCACTGCCGACGACGAGCGTGGTCGTACTTTCCTAGCCCAAGTGGCCCTTGATCAGGCGAACTCTGGGGCGTTGCGTAGTTGGTGAGTAGTGGGGAAGATTGAAGTAAGACAATATGCTGATATATGATCAGTTCAAGATAACACAACATCTTATCTCGCAAGGAGATTGCGCGATTCCCGGTATTATCACGAGTTGGCTTTGTATGGCTTGTGGCCTGTAGTTTCTGTGAATTTTAGGAATACTGTGGCGCAGTTCTCGCCTTCCCTTAGTCATACATACAATTCCCCCGCCTTTTAGGGGAACACAATGCTCTAAGGCTTGGCTTGGTGACTGTGATCGCCGTTCCACACACACACGCTCCATTTCGTTTTGCGCAGGGTCCAAAAGGTGGGTGTCGGCCGGCATTCGATAGGAGCCGGAGACCATTGTCGCACCGCCACAGTCGTCTACGTCATAGCTGCCACAAGCCACGCCCTGTTTTAGATCTCCTGCCAAGGTGAATGACATGCTCATCGAAGTGCGAGAGCACCTATAAAGAGACCGCTAACGCTACCGTGATTTCTGCTTCCGCATCTTTCATCCATCCTCAATCTCAACACTCTGCAACCTCTTCTACAAAACGCAAGCTTTCCCCGTCAATTCTACAAGATCTTAAGGAGAGCTAACACCGCTCGCAGCACAAAAACCACACTTACACCACACCCACCTAAAGCACCATGGGTCTTTTCTATTCACGAGGTGTTGGAGGCCGTCACGTCGGCACCAGCGTGAACGTCGACCGTCATGGAGTTCGACGAGGACCTTGGCGATTCTCTCTCGGAAAGTTCAACTGTTTCCGTGCATAACCAAAGAACGCACGCGCATCATGACACGGCGAAATGGGTTCCTCACGTTTGAGAGCCCAGGGCATCAGGAAAGGGATGAATTCGGCGCTACGGAACAATGAGCCTACATAACATGAATAATGATTAATCAAGGTTTTCAACCATTACCCGTGTTGGCCTATGATGCAAGTGATGCAATAAGCTTAATATTAGCCCGATTTCCCATCCCTGTTACCAAGGCGGCACAACCGACTCTAGGGTAGCCGGTGATGTAATGTTAGTTGCTGCGTACTGTTCAGGTAAGGTACGCATCCCAAAAGCGGGTCCAGTATGAACGCTTGACGCGCCTAGGAGTCATAGCCTACCAAACCCTCGTGCAGCTGCGAGCAGACGAGCTGGGCACTTCATCACCTTGAAAAGGGATGATCGCCGGTCGATAATTTATTTGTTTTCAATACTCTGATTGGTCATGTCCACCGAGTGTTTGATATCCTGGCTGAGATGAAACCATGGCGCTTCTCAATTTCACCCTAAGCGAGGAAGGCGTTGCTGCCTTCCGTGACGCCCTCATTTGTCTGAACAAGTTTAGCGACGACGGATCCCTAGAAGCACGAAAAGATTCTGTAGGCATCATGTCGTTCCCAAAACCTTCATCTCCACTGACAAGTCTGTAGTTTGTGCTTACAACCCTCAATACCTCCAAATCAGCATATGCCAGCTTCCGATTTGCAACCAACAGGTTCTTCTCACGATACCAATTCCAAGGCAGTGGACAATTTCGTGACAGGTTTTACTGTACACTCTACATAAGGGTTTGCTTATTTGCCCCTTTCACTGACGCTGGTATCTGACATTACACTGCAGGCGCTGATCTCGCTCTTCCGAAGTCGAGCTGGGGTGGACACCCAACGCGATGTTGAGAAGCAAACTCTTATTGACCGCTGCGATGTGGCTGTCGAAGACGGAGAAGGGGTCCAAAGTCGGCTGATTGTGCGTATAATTTTCCGGAACGGACTGACATCGACACATCGATTGCCGTTCGAAGTCGCCGTTCCAGTTCATGCAAAGTTCAGTCGACAGGACTCTCCCCATCACTGGACGATTTCATCACGCACACTGCGGCAGCTGATGGATCATTTTGGCCCCGGTATCGACTTTCTCGACATCAACACAGACGGTGATCATGTCAACTTCACTTGCTTCAGCGAGAAGACTGTTAGCGAAGATGGTACATCACACCCAATGCATCCATGGAGCAAAAAACTGACTTTTATCGCAGCTGTCTTGAAGAAGCCTCTGCAAACATCTATTGCCGTAGAAGCCGACGAGTTTGATGATATAGATGTAGAAGATAAGCTTCACATTGTCATATCCGTCAAAGACTTCCGTGCCATCATCCAGCATGCCGGCATTACCGGCAACGATATCTCAGCCCGATATTCAGCCCCCTCACGGCCGATCCAAGTATCATACGGCAGCGACGCCATCTCATGTGAATTTCTCATTATGACGGTTGGCGAGCGCGGCAATAATCCCGGTCAAAGAATCAAGAAAGGTCGCAAGAATGCTGCTCAACACGCTGGCCCCCGACTGGAAGCTACCTCTCGTAGAACGAGTGTGGCTCCATCAGACTCACGGCAGTCTCAACCTCAGCCACCACCTCCTCCATCAAAACTACCACGCAATCCAACACCCCAGTTGAGTGCTGCTAGAGCCAGTGTATCACGCATAGGAGCGTTTGACTTGCGACCATCGCAGAGAGCACCGCCTCCTCCGACCATGCGATCTGAGAGCCTGTTCGTGGAAGATGAGGGATGGGAACCCGTTAGGGATGAGGATGAGGAAGAGGACGCAAGGCTGGAGTGGGATCATAGCATGGATCCGGTAGGTCAAGTGGTCTTTCCCTGCATTAACTGGAAGCTAACGATTCAGAACGCCTCTGCTATGCACATGAGCCGAATGGAAGACCGACAGATGACAGAGCCCCCAGCAGAGTCTGAGTATCCCGGAGGACCTGACACCCAGTCAACGTATCTGGAGCCAACGCAGAAGTTGTCGGATGTTAAGAGCCTGGCACTGTTCCCTGACTAAGGCGTCTTGGTGTCGTGGTCTGGATGAGTTGTTTTGCTGGATTGATGGGATATAGGCTCACTCCGCGGTTATGAAGACCCAACTGGTTGCGCACCCTGCGCCAACAGCTCCGAGATTGGAACCCGGGGGCATGAACTTTGACGACGCAATGACATTCCACCTACCCTTGACATCATTGTTCTCAACTTGAGGTCCGCAATTTCCGTGTTCGCCCCAACCCCATGAGAGAACCTCGTCACGGTTCCCAGTAAGAGCGACAACATGCTCACTACCAATCGCGATTTTGCCGAGCTTGGGGAGGTTTGGCGGCGGCAGCTGTCCATGGTCATCTCGACCCCAACCGAGCAAGCTTCCGTCCTCCGCCAAGATGTAGATGTTGCCCCAGCTTGCTGCTACATCTTCCCACTTTGGTGCCGACTTTGGTGCGTCAGACCGAATTCCCCATTTGTCTGAACCAAGTACATGAAGCCTCCCGCTTGAAGGCTCGCCGAATAAGCAAGTGAATTCCCGACCACAGACCGCTCTAGTGACCTTGAATTCGATGCCCTCAATCTTGCGAGGCGCATAAATGACTTGTCCTGGATCTCCGATTTGTGATTTCCTGCCGTTTCCCCAGCCATAGACGTCTCCGTTATCCAGGACTGCGACGACATGGCCCATACAGGCTGCCAAGTCTGCAATCTCGGTTCCCGGTGGGGGAAAGTCTTTGATTTGGGTAGCAGATGGTGTTCGGATGACAAGCTCTCCTAGTCCCAACTCGCCCTTGTTTCCCAAACCAAAAGCGAAGATCCCACTATTCTTCCCACTCGTATCCTTGGTCACAATGACTGACGCCTCCCAAGTTGTCGCTATCATTGTAATTTCACCCACCCCATCATTGCCGTCCTTGGCCAACTTGATCTCTTGAAAAACAGACACATCAGGACCCGAGGTGAGCCCGCAAGCACCGGGCGAAGAATCACCGCTCCAAAACAGTTGGCCTGATTCACCTAGAAGAAGGGTATGATTTCCTCCTGCGGCAACTTTGACGATGGGTGAGGTGGGGATGAATGGCACTTGTTTGGGTACTGAACAGTCTTCGTTGTGGCCGACTCCGAGTTGGCCAGACCCGTTGGATCCTAGTGAAAATATTATTTGCATGATCAAAACCGATGAGCGAGCAAAAAGAGTGAATGAATGTTCATAAAATAAACCGGGCTGCCAGTGACGATATGTACAGCATCTGGTCCCCGGACATTTTCAGGTACATGCAAGTGGGGCACATCGTTATATCACAATGGCCTTGGTGTTCAAGCTTATGTCAGCACACCGTATTCTCCACCTGAAAAAGTACTTCACACCAACTTTTTTCTTTCCTCCAAGTCCTCTTCACATCTCGATTTCACAATTCACTCCGCGACACCCACCGAAGACCTTGTTGAGGTGGCCTCGCTCCAGGATGTGAATTGGCCTTCTGCTTGAGCTTTTATCAGGCAAACTTGAGACAATATGGCCTCCCCAACTATCGGTGTCCCTCGCGGGATGGAAGATTTTGTCGTTGGCTTGATCGGCATGGGTGACATGGGCAAGATGTACGCCGAGAGGCTGTCTGCCGCTGGCTGGAGGTAAGTCTGGTTGCTTTGCGTGCCAATTATCTCCAGCGGTCTTCCTTCTGGTAAGTGATGACTCTATTTCTTTGATTCTTCCCTTCCTTTTCATGATGACTAGAGCGCATTTGGCTCGAGCATTGTTCAGGGATGTCTAGCGGCCGTTCCGGTCCTCTAGATCGCGCCCTGTGCTCTCAATGATGTAAACGCTTGCTACCTTAACAAACAACTGTCTGAATATTTTCACCCGCCCTCATACTATTGTCAGCACCATTTCTAGTCTTGGACAATTTGCTAACATGCATCAAGATACTAGGAACTATGCTTGGCCTTTGTGCTACCTCACGACCCATGCCGAGTGGCTGACGGTGGACCAGAATCCTGGCATGCGATAGGGAAGAGAAACAAGAAGAGTTGACCAAGGAATACGCTGGAAATGTACGGCCTCATGTTCTGCCTCTTCTTGCGCCTGCTCCACGTAGTCCCCATGCTGAGACGCTCCAATAGAAAAATATAGAGATTTGTCGAAACGGTCATCTTGTATCCCGTGCAAGTGACTACATCATCTACAGCGTCGAGGCTGCCATCATTGATCGCGTGATTGAACAATATGGTCCCTGTATGCACTCTCGCCCGTCCCGTGAAATCTCTTCAGTCTTGGGAGACTAACACACTTCCCCCTCCCCGTTCTGTAGCAACGAAGCTGGGAGCCATCGTCGGCGGCCAAACCTCGTGCAAGTCCCCCGAGATCGAAGCCTTCGAGAAACACCTCCCCTCGGACGTCGCCATCCTCTCATGCCACTCCCTCCATGGCCCCAACGTCGACCCCGTCAACCAACCCCTCGTCCTCATCCAGCACCGCGCCCCGCACTCGGCCCTCAAGAAGGTCGAAGCCGTCCTCGCCTGTCTCCGCTCCAAGTTCGTCTACCTCTCCGCCCGCGACCACGACCGCATCACCGCCGACACCCAGGCCGTCACCCACGCCGCCTTCCTGTCCATGGGCAAGGCCTGGCACGCCAACAAGCAGTTCCCCTGGGAGCTGAGCCGCTACGTCGGCGGCATCGAAAACGTCAAGGTCAACCTCATGCTGCGCATCTACAGCCAGAAGTGGCACGTCTACGCCGGCCTGGCCATCCTCAACCCCGAGGCCAAGGAGCAGATCGCCCAGTACGCGAAGAGCGTGACGGGCCTTTACAAGCTCATGCTTAAAGGGAACCTCGAAGGCCTCAGAACCCGCGTCTACGCAGCCCGCGACAAGGTCTTCGGCCCCTCTTCGACATGGGAGACGCGCCCCCTCCTCGAGCCTTCCATCCTCTCCTCATTTTCCCTTGGCACCCCTACGGCCGAGCCCCGTCCGAATAATCACCTTTCCCTCCTGGCCATGGTGGACTGCTGGGCAGCTCTCAACATCATACCCTACGACCACATGCTTTGTAGCACCCCTCTGTTCCGCCTGCGTCTCGGTGTGACGGAGTATCTGTTCAGGAATTCGGATGTCTTAGATGCGGCACTGACTACTGCGGTCGAGGATAAGACGTATAGGAGTGACGACTTGGAGTTTACGTTTGCCGCGAGAGGGTGGGCGGAGTGTGTGAGTTTGGGTCACTTTGAGACGTGGGAGAAGAGGTTTGTTAGTACACAGGAGTTCTTTGAGCCTCGTTTCGAGGAGGCGAAGATAGTGGGTAACCAGATGATGAAGAAGGTGTTGGAAAGCTTGACGGATGATAAATGAGGGAGCCCACACGGGCTAGAGCTGATTTATGATAGACAGTCCAACGAGATTTTGGTTGAAATCCTGATTCGTAACGATTGCTCGCATCTCTAATTACCAGTGGCCGTGTGGCCTCACGCAATCATCAACTTGGTAGCTAGCAGTGTCCTGAACGCCATCCAAGCAACAGCAAGATTGTATGTCCTCGCTTCCATCGTGTACGACTTTCGCCGCAGCAATCTCCGGAACCAGAGTCATAGTAGCACAGAGTTATCAAACCTGGGTAATGACGTCCGGCACGCCTAGCTCGACGCTCTCCTCCAAAACGGCTACCCCATGTTCCACTCTGAGAGGAGCTGGAGTGAAGACACCCTTGTTGCTCTCATACTCCATCATGGGTGTTGCGGCTTCGTGTAAAAAGAGCTGCTCTGCGAAGTCTGGTGGAGTTAGGGGTGTCGTTCGAGCTCGTTCATAGACCTCTGGGTCAAATGGGAGAGTCAAGCCGACATCGTAGGCAGATTCTGGGAGATATGGCACATGGCGATCATCGGCAATGGAGTGGCCAGACTGTTGGATGTGCGTAAGCGCCGATGAAGAAGGGATCGAGGATAAAACTTGGTTCCGCATGAAAGGGTTGGTCTTCAACGAGACCGAGCTATTGTGCGTCAGGGGGACAGGTCTAGATTCGGCGCTATGTACTGACCTTCGACCATTCGTGACGCTAGGCACAGCGGCAAGTCCAAGGACGTGTCCTTCGTTCATATTGTCTCTTCCATACCGGCTCGGCGATGGAGGAGGAGTCCACGGCGGTCGCACAGAAGCGCCCTGAGAGATGAATCGAGATGTAGACTCGGCCGGCTTGGTATACGCCGCAAGGTTTTCGTATGCCGGAGAGTGCTTCAACTGACCGGGTGGTGAGGGGAGCAAAGCTTCTGTTGCCTCGTGGTCAAATTGATCTTCCTCACGGTTACCATGACATAGACCGCAGCTTCGAGAAATTTGATCATCAAGCAGTTCCATCATGTCCAACTCGGAAGAATACGAACTGTCATAACTCTGTACAGATCGAGGCTACTCACATCAGCTAAGATCCGGTGGAGAAACATCATCCAGACTTACGGTTGGGGCGGTCCGCAAACCGATGTTTTGGAGCACCGTCGCATCTGCCACCGGCCGCTCGCCAAGCGAATGAAAGCCAAATCCCGTCGCTGCTGAAGGAGATAGTTCTCCATTTGCCACAGCATTCAGACTCAAATAAGCTCGATCAACAGAACCGGGTCGGCAGAAAGGACAGACTCTGTATTGGCATTCTTCGTCGTCCCTACACACCCAAGGGTTATCGAAGGCGAATTCGGGAGAGAGGCCACGAGCATTGAGCGGTTCTCGGAATCGATGCAGGAGAACGGCGCTGCTTTTTCTGAGCTTCTCTCGATGAATGGCAAGTTGGAGCTTTCCACAAGGTGTTAGCTTTGCTCTCTTCACTTGGGAGAATTCACCAAACTTCTTCTCGCTGCCTCAGAATTGTGGCGATCTGATCGGGCCGGTAACTCGACATCTCCTCAGGAGTGACCTCACTGAAGAAGCTAAGTCTATCCTCACGAGCCGCAGGACTGCGCTTTCGCACGGTCAACTCTTCTGTGAGCATTTGGCCAAGGTGATCGAATACCATCTGAACCACGTTAGATTTACTCGCTCACATGAGGATGCAAATCATGGGTCCCTCACCGAATAGCCCCGTGTAGCCGCCTGCTCGATCAACTCGTCGCGGTCCTGAGTGCATCGATAGACCCATCCGAACGAGCCCGAACGATTACAAGATTCGCAAACGAACTCGGGACCGTAGAGGCGCGTCATGGTCAGGTGAGTGCATTGAGGCTTGAAAACAGGCCTGCTTGGAAAGTAGGGACCCGGACGGAAAGCCATGACGATTGTGCTGGAACTCGTGACGTTGCAAAGGGTATGTCAAGTCATTCAAAGATGAAGCATCGAGAGCACCCGCATGAAGAATATACTAGCTGCAAAACGTCGGTTCGAGACACGGGAGTTGATCAATACAAGAGAAGGAGTGCCGGGTGCCAGAACGGCGATCCAAGAGAATCACACGACTTGAAGATTTCCAACTGAATGAAGCTGAGGTTGACAAGACTACGTTCGTGATGCACGCTCGGTTCCCTGCGGTTGCTTGAAGTCCACCTGCAGGGAAAGTGCTCGCCAGTTGGTAAAAGTTCTCCAGGTGGCAACCGCCAGCCAGGAGCGGTTTGAATAGCAGTTTTCTAGAACGTCACTGATGCCCATCAGAGTGTTATAGTATATATATATATATACACCTACATATACA
>JAMYIC010000138.1:0-18048 GCA_024112705.1 Microcera coccophila
AAAAAAAAAAATAAAAGCTTTGCGAAGGCTTTGAACTGAATGATTCCGCCGATTGCTTCACGTGCCAAGAATGGACGATATTTCGCAGAGCTTGGTGACCTGAAACAGACGAGCCGCCCACAAGCCGCTTCGGCAAAGCTTGCATATTCGGACATGGACGAGAACAGCATTTCAACACCTGATGCGCTAGCTTCTATTGCAACTGGCCCCTAATAATTTTCTATGTCATGCTTTCTGCAGAAGCCGACGGTTGGTGTTCAAGTGACAAGTGTATACACTCCTCTCGAGACTTGATTATAGGGGCTAATGTTGGACTCCGAGCTTATCTCTGAACCATGTTGGTGTCCAAAAAACCAGAATGAGTTGATGTAGCGATGAAAAAAAGATTGATTAAATCAGCCCATGTACATTTTATACTGGTATGTTTACTTGAGGGCCGCTTGGAGTACGCAGAGACTGAGAAGTATTCCAGCGCGAACGGTTCCTAAGACATCAGACATGGCAACCTGTACACGAGCACTCTTCTCCAACTCCATATGGACTAAGTCGATATAAACATGGGAGGCAAGGAACACCTGCCCATTATCTCGGGTAATGTGACCTTGTAGAATGGTAGAGTAAGAGACGTGCCTGGCAAGGCGTTGTTCCCTTGGGTTCCCCGATCTTGAACCTTGCAAGACTAGGTTGAATGGTGAGAATAGTATTCTGGCCAATCACATCCCGAGAGCTGAATACAGACTGCGCCGAAGTACATATCTGATCTACTTCTGACCTCACATACCCAAATACATACATTCCCAACATGAGGGTTTGAGGGTGGAGACAACGAAACGTCAAATTACCCTAGATCGATGGTCGAGAGTTTCTAACCTTTTCGCGGATGCGGGGCAACTTGCGGGGCCAAATGGGGAGGGATGGGACTCCACGTGACGCGGCATCAACCTCCCGCTCTGAACTTCAGGACGTGAGGAGGACATGATCGCTCATCTCAATTGCATAAAATCCCGAAGACGGCAACATATACCCCATTCGTATCTTTTAGCAGTCCACTTTGGCTCATTCCACTAAGCCCGTTCTTGTCTACTTGCCTCGTCTAGCAAGAGAGCCGCTTCTATACCATGACGCAAGTCGACCATACCAATAGCCCCGCGACAACTTCATCACCCACGATGACACTCACTTCAAATCGGACCTTGATGCCTCTCCGCATCGTAACATACAATGTTCGCTACGCCACTGGCTCTCCTGTCGCGGGCGAGCGACCCTGGAGCGTTCGCTGCCCAAAACTGATTACGCAGCTCAAGTTCATCACTGCGGGGCATGAGAGTCCGTTCATTTGTCTACAGGAATGCCTGTATTCTCAAATCAAAGATATCCAGGAAGGACTGGGATACGGGTGGTCATATCTGGGCAGAGGCCGCGGAGAAGGTGAAAAAGACGGCGAGTTCTCACCCATCTTCTACCGCTCGGCCATCTGGAAATGTGAGCGGTATGAGACACGCTGGCTTAGCGAGACTCCGGATGTTCCTTCCAAGGGATGGGACGCTGTACTCAACCGCATTGTCACCATGGGAAACTTCTCCCATGCTCTGACCGGCACACATGTCGTCGTGATGAGTACTCACTTCGACCACATCGGCGTCAAGGCCCGACAGCACAGCGCCGAGCTCCTCATCAAATTCGCCAAGGAGTGGAGCACCGATAGCAGCCCGGGGCCCGAGCCCTCCGTGGTGCTTCTCGGGGGTGACTTCAATAGCCCGCCTGATGATGAGGCCTACAAAACAATGACGGCGCCGGGCTCTAGCATGTCCGACATAGGGCACTTACTACCCGAGAGCAAGCAGTACGGAAATCACCTCACGTATACGAGCTTCGGGGAAGCGAACGAATCGCCGTCGCGGATCGACTTCTTATTCATTCACGAGCCGCGGAAGGCAAGGGTCAACACGTTTGGGGTATTGGCGAACAGCTTCGATGACCAGGTCCGGATTTCGGACCATAGGCCGGTTGTGTCGGACATGGACATCTTTGTCTGAGCAGTGGCACTCGAAAACTCGTCAATGACAGCTCATCCATCTCGACGGTGGTCTATTGGTGGGACCCCGAGTCACATTCACGATGGGTTGTAGTAAGAAGTAGCGACAAGTAAGATCGATGCTACGTTGACGCTGAAAACGTCAAGCAGCATGAGCCGAGTGAACAACTTACGAGACTCTGGACCGCTTAGATGTCGCCTTCTGGGGACTTTGGCCCCCAAGAGCACATCTCACGGCCATTAGACCGTCCCTAGTGGCACGCTACAAATGCGCATGTAGTTGGCTGAAATCTGATTTGGAGTTTGGAGATGCATCTTTCGTTAGTCAATGCGAGGACGACAGATCCTCCGGTGAAGGGGGCCGTCGTAAGATGACGTTGGTTCGTAGATAACAGAGGGGCTAGAGTCTGTCTATCGGCTCTCTAAGTAGCCCACGGTGCATTGTGTCATCAACAGCCACTTGTGATAGGTAGATGCCGCATTAGCTCTCAAAAGCGAAGGGTGTTGATGCCGATACTCTGCATTAAGCACAGGCGCGAGGCGAGCTGATGGTGAAAGCTCACACGATGATCGTCATCTATACAGAACAAAGTGGCATGCGTAGTTGTCCCAACCATCTCCACATCTCGCGCCGCTCATCCGTGAAGGACAGCATCTTTCATCATCTTTGTCAATACACAGGAACCCCGCTAGTGCAAATAGCTGAGACATACCTTCCGTCCAATATGGCTCCGGGAAATTTAAAGTTGCGAAAATGAGGCTCCGGTGAAGCGTAGAACCAGCGTCGAAAAAGCGGTGTGCTGGTATGGCAGTATAGAGTGGAGGCCGACCCTAGGGCTCGCCTGGCTCGGGTGGATGTCATCTGGCCTGAACGTTATCGGGCAACGGTTTAATCTGGGTTGTGGAAGGTGCCGGAAGTCTAGGCCATGAAATGGAGTATTGCAGCGGTGGTGGTGGAATCATGGCGAAGAATGTCGAGTATCCCCCGATGGCGGCATGAGTGGCGGCATGCAACTCGTGATGCTGTGCAGCACTACTCAGGCCTTAGATTCGAAGATCGTTTACTACTCAAAGCGGAAGGCAGTGACGGGTTATGACCTGACGCTAAAGAACCGGATCGCATTTGCCTGTGGTAGTTGAGTTATGCTCGTCATCCCGGGGAAGGTCGTCCAGGATTTGCTAGCCGGAAGACAAGACCGCAATCTAGAGCCTGGAAGAGCCTCCGGTACACCACCGAATCCCGACACCATCACGGCAAGTCCTGGCCGCTGTCAAAGTGGAGAGAGCTACTGTGGCCTATCCCAAAGACGATAGAGATTCGCTGTGGCACAGCTCAACCCTGCAGATGCGTCAATGCCTTGGATGCGCTTTTTCGACTCCGGTCGTCCTCCACTTTCTTCGCAGGTAATCCGCAAAGCCATTCGATAGATTCGAGCAGGGGTGTTCCTGTTCGGGTTGAGCAGACAACCATTTTGAGGGTGTTGACAACCGTTGTGTAAGCATTGTGGCGATGGGCGAGCACAGCATAGAATGACAAGATTGGGGGTACTGTGGAGGACCGTATCCGTCCAGGTTGGTGTGGTTACGCTCAGAATGTCCAATGAAAGCACCCGGATTGACCGAATTTTACCAGTTGTCAGCGTGAACGAAGATTTGAGGCTCGTGGATGAACCTCGACGGTAGTCGGGCGGGAGGGAAGCATTGCATCTACGCCGCCGCCGCCGCCGCCGCCGCCGACTCAAAGACACGCTCGACTAGGCCGAGGAGGGCGTGAAGACGGTCGGATTGGGCGGGAGTGGCCCGAGCAAAGAATGCAACCATCATCGGCGAAAAGCAATTGGCTTGCTAAAGACCAATATTCGTCGTCGCCGCCACGAGCAGACGGTCGAGATGAGGCGGCGCTGCCGTACGGGCGGCGAAGCAGGAAACATGCTCGAGTATCCCCAGCCCAGGACGCATTGGGTTTACGACCCTGACCTTGGCGATGTCACGTCGATGCCGTTTTCTCGGATCGGAAAACTTGTGAAAAGTCGACGGCATCCGGTACGGGCGCCGAGCGTCGGGAAATGGTCGAGAGCATCTCAGGAGGATGCGGAAGGGAACTCGGGCGGGAGTGGAGCTCCGGCGACGGCATCGACGGCCGAGGGAGAAGCCAAAAAGACAAAATCGCTAAGAGAGTGACATGTTGGACGACTCGATGCGGTGCCCGATGCGATGCGGTGCGACGTGATGGCGAAATAGCGCTGGAGGATTCTCAAATCCTGGAGAGAGAGAACCGTCTGCATTGACGGCCGAGTAGGGCATGACTCGAAGGTGTGAGCGAGCGACGCTTACAGCTGAGCGAGCCTATTAGCTCTCTTGGCAGCTGGGATCGGGCATTGGGCGTGTGCATGAGGACGGGTAGCAGCTATTGGCCTCGGTCACGATGGTGAGATGAGTTGGGCCTCGATGTCTCACCACCGGAACCCGCGTTGTCTGAACAATGACTCCTTCCGCGGGTGGGGGATAAGTGCCGTCGTCGTCGTGGCTGCAAACGCCATCGAAGCACACACAACCATAGAGCATGAATCGATGGGGTCGTATCGCGAGGGTGCTGACCAAAGAGAACCCGAGCTATATGTTGCTCTGTCGCCAATCGTTTCGGGGCAAGCCACGTAATTATGTTCAGAATAGCCGACACCCAACCCAAAGGGCTGTTTGAAGTCGGGCACGAAACAGAAACGGAAACAAAGATGAAGAAGCCTGAAGCGGGTGTTGGGATTCAAGCTTGAGGTTCTGGGTGTAGTTCCCAGGGCCGAGCTACTGGAGACACACCCCCCCTTGTGCTCTAGCTGCCCAAGGATGCCCTAATTTGGCGCTCGATCGACGCTGGCCCTATGGCTATGTCCTTTCCTGCTCAAGCAGCCCACACACTTCTGGCCCTCTCAACCCTCGAGGTGCTGAGCCCGAAGATGGCGGTAGGCCGTTGTCTCTCGGAGAGCCCAAGCTTGCCTTGGCTATGACAACGCGACGCGTCTCGTGTATATTAGAGACTTCGTGGGAATCTCGGAGTAGGGAAGGAATCCCATAGTGGTTCGATGTATACCTCAGGCGTGGAAAGTTGCTTCTGGAAGAGTCTGAGACGCGCTAGTTGCCTGTTCCCAGCAGGGCCAGCTGGCAGAGGCTGATGCGCTCACGTTTTTATTTTTATTTTTATTTTTTCAATTTTTCTTTCACTCGACTCTATCGCCACCAGTACCCCGTTGTTCACGAGATACGGCAATATCCTGGGTTGGAGCAATCGACCAGCTGTCCATCCAGTGACTCGTGGCTTCATTCCTCCCCTCCCCCAAGGCGACGGCGAACAGGATAAAGAACAGAGGTGAGAGACGGAGAGAGAGGAGCCAGCAGCACAGACAACCATTAGACACGAAGATCGCAGTGGAGTATCTGTACCTGACGTGACCCAACAACGGGAAAACCAGCCAAGGATGATGGAGAGATGCACAGAAAAATTGACGGAGAGCCAAGAACGTTGAATGAGGCGGGCTGGCTGACTGGTTGGCGACTGCGGCTGCTCCACAGTTGGGCCTGAGTGCTTCTTCTGGATCCGGAGGCTCATGGGAGATTCCCTGTCAGTCGCCAGTGGGAATGGGCGCTTCAGGACGCCATCTGGGGCCGTGTCGACAGATCCGATCCATTCTCGGCGGCGTGGTTTTTGGGATATCCTGACCGGTCTTTGGACTCTGGAGCCGAACCGACACAGCTCGTTCACCTCACCACGTCGAGTCTCTCTTGCGAATGAGGCATGAGTGACGAAGCAGCCTGGGGTTATCGATAAAAAAGAGGCTGCTGGCAGGGGGACGAGACGACGCCAAACTGTGTTGACTGTACGAAGCACGAAGCATAAAGTAGTGTGTTGTTGTCTTTAGTAAGCTAGAGTAGTGCCGTCCATCCTCCACGTCCACTCGGCTCTATGAACATGGTTGAACCTACACCCCTCCTCCCGGGTGGCTCCCCCAAGCTGAGCTGATTATTGGAATGGCTTGAGGCAGAGAGAGAGAGAGACCTTGGCTGGGTATCTGGGGAAGCTCAACTTGACCCAGCATTCGGCCTGAGCCCTCAGGAATGAGTAGATGGATCCCAGTATCGAACATGTCGGCGTGAGCGGGCACGAGAATACGCCAGAACCGTCGATACCAGGCATACCAGACAGACCGGGTATGCGAGGTTGCTGACCGATGTCGTGCCCGTTGAGGTATGCCGACGGCGACGCTCGGCCATTGATTGGGGTTGCCCATTGTGACTATTGTACCGGCGAGGTGCTGGCACCGTGAGAGCTGGATGGCCATGCTTCCACTGGAATTCAGATGCGAGGTTGGGGGAGGTCAGACAAGGCAGCGGAGAGCTCGTAACGACGCAGGGTACCTGCTGCGAGGCATCGGCAATCGTTAATTCGCTCCCGCTGGATCAGTGACTGATGTGTTGATGCGTGAATGCAGCGAACCTGAAGGTCCCAAGTTGCGTGGTGCCCAGATGCGCATTTATGCCCACACCCCCCCTTTCGTCGTCTTCCCCCCTTGCGCATGCTGCGTGCGTTGTGCTGGAAACGCAGTTACCCACTCCCTCCCACGCCTATCCCCATCACCCATCGCCCGTAGCCAGTGAGTGTGGCCCATCGCTGGCTCGCTCACCTTTTTTTTTTAATTTTTTTTTCCCTTTACCTTAGGCGGGAACGGCTAACTGGGAGCGCTGGGACTTGACTGGGGGCGGGACGATAAAACCTCGTCACAGCCGCTGCCCGCCCCTTGTCGCCTCTGGCACTGGCCTTTCATTTGATTACTACCTCCGCCTGCACTTTTATTAAAACAGACCATCCTTCCATCCATGCCGCCTTTCCTCCCTCCCCCCTCCTCTCCTCAACAACGACTCCCGTTAGGATCTGATCCTCCTATTCAAACAAGATCATCGACCCCGTCTCTGGAATCATCGCCATCACCGACGTCGACACCAATTTCGGATTCCGTTAATGACACTACGCTGCCGCCATCGAACGAACCATCCCTGCCACCTAGGCCCCAGCGACCCTCCACCTGCCATCGCCAATTGTCTTATGTCTGCAGCTGGACGACAGAAAAAAAGACGCCGAATCACCACCACCGCCGCAGCAGCTTATATCGTTGTCAACACACCGATCGCATAAACTTCCCGCCATTACCGCCCTAGTGCGGCCGTTGATTCGAGGCTGACGAGGCCCCAATCGCCCAGACGCTCCCTGTCGGGGCAACCAAACTCTGATCGCGCCACTCACCGCACTCTTTCACAATGTCCAAGGAGGTCTCTTACATCAGCTACGTCGAAGACGCAGAGGATGATTCCGGCAGCTCGCTGGAGCCCGTCCAGGGCACCCGTCGGTATGCCTACTCGGAGGCCCCAAGCCCTTACAAGGAGCAACCCAACACGGGGAAATCACGCGCGGACCGTCGACGCCCCGAGCCCTCTTGTGCTAGCTTAACCGACTCTGATGAGACCACTCCCCCCCCTCCTAAGCGTGATCGTGATCGTGATGCCAGGAGAGAATATGAGCGTGAACGGGATAGGGAGCGCCGTAAACGGGAGCGAAAACTCAGAGACGCAGCAGAGCAGGCTCGGGGGAAGGCCAAGGCCGACGTGAAAGCTGCCAAGGAGCGCGAGTCAAAGCCTCTCAAGAAGACGCGGCCGACCTCTTTGACCCAGTCGAAAACGGTACCCGTTGTTCAGCAGTACCGAAGAGGCCGAGTCGAGGATCCTTCTTGTTATGGCATTACACCCGCGGCTTCAAACGTACGCCCCCGTGCTCAAACCGGCCACTTCAGTTATCATGCAGGACAAGCTTCTACGCCTCCAATTGCTCATTCTGGCTGGCTTCAGTCTCATCACCCTCAGAGCCCGTTTGACCTCGGTTCATATCCTCCCCCCTATGGGACATCGCCCTCTGGCGTTGGTGTACCTCCCGGTCCTGCGGGGTCTTACTTCGATAATCAGATGTCCGCGCAACAACAGCATGCTCACTTGAGGACTCGTTTCGACCGTCCGAATTCGGTGATAGGCTTTCGACAGCCCGCACAAGACGCTTTCGGATATGAAGATTATCAAGAGGAGCCAATTGACCGTCGTGTCCTTGGGAGGCGACCGTCACGCACCAAGAAGCAACAGCAGAGTGAAGAAGATCGTCGGCGAATGCCTCCGCCAGAGTTCATCCCTCGGCCCAAGTCAGCTTTACCACCTTCAGTCTCGCTCCCGTTCCGACCACCCCCACCATCGACTCCAGCATCTCGGCAGAAGTCTCGACCACCCGTGGCTCGAAGAGGTGTCGGCTTTGTGGACCAGCGGGGCTTTGATGACGAAGACTTCGATTCCGGCGGTGGAGAACTCTTCACCGACGCCTCTCCGGACCCTGCACTCGAACGTCGCGCCTTGGCTCGAGCCCGACGAGGCTCAGTGACTTACGAGCAACATGGAATGGACATCATGCCTGCTGGTCGCCGGAGCTCACGCAACTCGTTCTATGGCGATCGCGCCTTGGGGACTGGTGGTGTGAGCCTCGAAGACGAAAAGTACCTGGATGCCATGAAGTACCAGGAAGACGTGAGCGGTGGCCCTTCAATGCCATTGACTGCCGAGACCTTGCGCAAGGCGAGCCACCGTGGCGGCGGCAGCAGGGGCTCGACTCGAAGCAGTGGCAGCCATGATGATAGCGAATACAAACGCAGCAACACCACCGGCATCACCCGATCTTCGGCTGGCGATACCGACAATGTTACCATCAAAGTATCTGGCTCGGCTGTTGTTCGCGTTCAAGGTGCCGAGATTGAGTGCATCGATGGAGGCGAGATCACGTTCAGCAGCCGAGTTGCCGGAGGGTCGCGTTTTGGCAGCGACAAGGCGAGCACTGTCTATCAGCTGGAAGACTCGCGGAGTCGCGTGGAGCGAAAGGCATTGCCTCACCGAGCCCGGGCTCCGAGTCAGTCAGACTCTCAGAGCCGTAGCTACGCCCCGAGCCATGCCCCTTACGACCCTGCATTCTCTGCCGACAACTACATTTGATGACTTATATTTAACGAAGGATGATGACTATTGATGATTTAAGCGTGTGATTATACCTATTTCTACATCTTTACTTGGCATTGGACTGGGTGGATGCTCGAACCTGCTACCCCTTTGATCGCTGTGGCTCTCACAGCCATGATCAAAAGTTCCTATATTGGCCCTCATTCGGCTCTTCTTTTGCCTTCTTTCTTCAGCTTGTATCCCTATGCTTTGTCTTGCGGGTTGAACTCCGGTCGTTTGCTTGATGGCAGGAAAATTTGATACCCCCAAAAGCGGCGATGATGGGAAGACATCGGATGCTTATTGTTTCTTCTTTGCCCTGTCTCCTACGGTTCTCTTGTACCACTGGCGCAAATTGCTTTACCCTGTCTTGATATTCATGAACGCACATTGGGTTTATTGGTACAAAGTAATGGAGGACGCTCTTCGTGTCGAGAGAAGAGTGTCACTTGGTGGCTTGTTGTCGACGTTTGGAACATTTGAATCAGTTTATGGTGCCTCTCGTCCCCTTGTGTGGGATCGGGGCGGATTTCTCGAGTTGACGGACCACGCCGGTTCCTCACCAGTCTACGACTGCACTCGATGGCCTTCAAAGGATGGCTTCCCAGCCATCTTTCTGCGTATCATTCACGTATGGCATTCTCGAGCACGGCAAGACAGGTGGTGAACTAGTGTGATCGAAGACGCTCCCATCCGCATCACCAAAGCGATAGATTGCACGGGCAACAGAGGCTCGCGCCTCCGTTCGTTGCCCTGCAAAGAATATTCTTGTTACGACTGGCATGCTATCTACGTTGGGAATTTTTGTCGAATTTTCTTGCTTTATCATATGGATTAGATTTATTATGGGCGGGAACGGGTTGGATACGTTCGACTCAACTGGCTCGGGCCAGGTCACCCCTGAATATCAACCATTGACTTGGGGCGTGACGAATGTACAAATGGAAGGACATGGGACAGGGTCAAAAGTAGGAAAGGCATTGGTGCTAGGTTGAGGATGGGAATCGGGCTGAAGTTGACCACCCGGGTAGCAGAAGGCGGAACTTATTTGGCGATATCTGGCCTCGGATGGTTAATGTTCAGTCGCAGGTAGACGGACTAATCTGGCAGGAAGCGCTAATGTATGTGGCTTTTGAACCTCGTATCATTACTGTTGTTATGCAACGTGTCCCCGTGTGAAGACGGTACCGGACCATGATGTCGAGTTCATGCGTGCTATATGTGAGGCTTGTCTGCTATATGTAGTGATGGTGATAGTGGAGGGAGGCATCTCCACTTTCCGGGCGAAGGTGGATCGAGATTAAGCAACAGCTGTCGTGGCTGATGTGGGGTCCTCGTTGCTGAGTGAACCATGGGTTGTTTACTTACGACGTCACCTTCATGCAGCGAAGTGTAAGAGGGTTTGAGTCAAGGATTACTGCAGCTGTAAAGGCCAATAAAAAGAGTTTCTGAAACTGTCCGACAGCAAGGAAGATCAATCCTCCGCAGGCGCCTACCCAGATCTAAGATTTCACTGGCTGTGGGCATCCGATGGCAGCCCACTGAAACTGACGTATGCCCAACCTCTACGCACCCCAGCCACCCGTTTCTGTAGGAACCAGCCAGTGAACACAAGCCAGGTTAGTGGTTCCCAACGACCGCCTGCATGCTCGTCCTGACTTGACGCTATCTTCATTCATCCGTTGTACGATTCACGATAACGATTTTCAACAGTCAGTTCACAATCGTCGACCTTCATTGGGATTATCAGTTGACCATCTTTCGTTGTATTTGACAGGACCTTCACCTACTTTGAGCCTGGCTGGGCACCCAGCATTAACGCCCAGCTCATATTCGACATTTCGTATCGTCGGCCATCCAGCCGACCCATCAGTGTCATATTCGTTGCACAGTAATCATGGCACCGACCCTCTTCACGGCGATCCGTCGTGTTGTCTCGACTGCACCATCATCTCTCGACCAGCGTGATGGCAACCTCCTCGGCTCGCCTGCCGGACCTCTCGTCGAGGCTCGCACACTACTCGCTCCGCGAGATCAGTCAACATCCACCACTGATCCAAAGACTGGAGTTCTCGATCCTCACAACATCAACAATGCGGGCTTCTTCGCCTTGTTTGCCCTCCTTGGCGTGGCATTTGTCATAACGGGTATTTGGTTCTTCTTCTGGGCTAAGAACGGAGGTTTTCAGTTTAAGGAGAACGACTGGGAGGATTACAAGAGTACGGTACTACGACGAAGAGGCCCTAACGGAACCGTCCTATCTGGCGCGACGGAATCGACTGATCTCGGCGGCGGAAGTGTATACAAAGATGTGGACGATGACAACACCACGGTTGTTACTGAGAGTACGGCACTCAGCGGCATCACGGCTGGAGCCAGCGACATCGGAGCGCGCGAGAAACGCCGCAAGAAGCAGGAGAAGCGAGACCGTGAGCGAGAGAAGCGGAAGGGAAAGAAGGACAGCAAGCGTCACGTTGGCGAGGAGGGTGTGCTGGATGAAGAAGCGGAGCATGCAGCCAAGAAGGAGTTGCGTAGTTACCGACATGAAAAACCCGCTCGTGTTGGTGGCTTGAACAAGGAGTCGGAGGGCTCGACCTGGGATGGGTCTACCAACCCGACCGAGTCGACCGTCGATAGTGAGCTCTTATCCAACCGCCAGAACACGCCCACCACCACGCCGACAAAGTCCAAGCATCGCGATCATCATGAAACATCCTCGTCAAAGTCCAGCCCTACCAAGTCTTCCGGTATCCGAAAGGTCTACTCCGTCGCCGATCGACGAGCCGAGGCAGAGCGCCTCCGCGCCGAGGCTCGACGCAACAGGGAAGAGGGACGATCTGCTCGACGAGACTTTGCTTACCAACGTGCGGAGAGTTATCGGGGGGCCGAGAGTTCTCTGAGCGGTTCTGGTGTCACTGAGAGCTTGCTGGAAGGTAGTGACATTACGGACGCTACCAGTGACTTGGGAACCAAGAGCTATCACCACCCCATGCCGGAGTTGAGGGAGCTGGAGAGGGAGAGGGAGGAGGCAAGGAAGCAGAGGGCGGAGGAGAGGGCGGATAGACGAGCGAGGAGAGGCGGATATCGGCGGGGAAGGGGCGAAGACTATTGAGGGACGGTGTGGTTCAGGTTGAATCACTAGTGGAGTGAGAAAGGGTAAGAGGCTTTGCTTTTGTTATTGAACATGATTCATGGATGCGTTGGGATGAACTGCTTAGCATAGAATGTTATAAGGTCTGGTTTTTGTAGAGTATGATAGCAATGAACTACAGGATACGTATATTGTATGTACCATTTGTCGTGCCGTTTCTCTCCTCCTTCTCTAGTGCGTACTCTAAAAGTTAATCTGTATGAATCATTCACCACGGTTAGGCGTGGAAAGGATGCGAGTTAGTCTCTAGGGGATCGCGTCGACTTGTAGTCTACATACTATACTATGTACTGACTGGGCCAGGGGTCAAGCCGGGGCGGGGCGGAGCAGCCGATTTCGCTTATCGATCAAGCTGGTCCCTGGCGGTAACTTTGGGCTGCAAACATATTCGCATTTCGAAATGCGTTGTGGATGAAGAGTCAGGCCATGTTTTAAGTGTGTCTCAAACACCTGGACGGAGGGGCTGACTTGACTGAGAAGAAACCGATGAGCAGTCGCCCTGCAGCCGCCGATGGACCGGTGGGCCAGGTCTTGTCATGGTGAAGCTGCTCAGATGCTAGACGCTGGGCAGCGCGGGTAATGGGCGTTTTGTCGTTGGCGAGAAGCGGCTCGTGGTTTTTCGGCGGATGGACGAGCAGGACGAAACCTGAAACCTGGCAGCGCCTCATCCGTAGCCGCCGATGAAAGCGTTCCTGGACGTAAACTTTATGCAAACCGGCCCTGGATTAGGTAAAACAAAAACTTACCCGGCCTTTCCAGCTGGGACATTTCGCGCGAATGTGGACAAAGTACCTGGTTGCTGGAGAGCCGAAGGCAGGGAGACCGAGGCGAAGGTGAGTCGAGTACACACCCCAAGCTCAGACGGGAGGTACATAAAGTCAGGTGTCTGGACTAGCAGTATTCCTCGACTCGTTGAGCATTCGAGCAGACGACGATGACGTTGTCCGGCTTGGGTGGCTTAATCCTGATCTGGCGATACCTAAACTTCCCCGCCACTCTGTTAGGCGTCTCACTTTTCTGCGGCGTGAGCACTAACAGAGTCCGGATCCATCCAGGTTTCACCTGTTTCCGTCTTCCTGCGCTGCGCGTCGCTGGAAGGCTCCGCCGCAACCGAATGTCATGCTCCGGGGGGTTCTGGGCCCTCTGCCGCTGGAGCCCACTGAACCTTAGAAGCAGACCTTCGCCATAAACCAGCGCTCACCCTTCGACAAGTCGTGCAAAGCTTTTTTTTTTTCCTTTTTCTTTGCTGCTCTCCTTTTCCTCTTGCTGTGCGTGTGTTTATATCTATTTCTTTATTCACCCAGTCCTTCCTTCTGTATCCGAAATCTTTTCATCTCCCCTCAGTCGGCATCACGACTTGCATCTGGAGGACCGGTCAGTCAGGCCCTTGACTGGTCCGTCCATTGCGCTGCGCAGTGGCGACGTACTAAACGCGGGCCTGGTCTTCCTGCTGCATCTTTCGTCTCCGACCAACCACTCTCGGCTTCCCCCCGTCTCTCCATCATCCCATCCATCCATCCTCCTTTTGTATATCCCACCTTCGACAATCTCAGAAACGGCCGCTTTCGCTCGCTTCAAGTTGCATTCGATTCTCTTCCCCACCGCGATTGATTCTGCCCCCGAATGCTTGCCCTGCGGCGGTGCCGCCGTCCGCCGAAACCGACCCGTGCTTGACCGGTCCCACGACTGATACGACTGCGAAACATACGCACCTTCACTTCTCTTTCCAACATCCTGAGAGAGACGCCCCGTCAACCGCCATCATGGGGCTGTCATCACCCTCATCCGCCTTCACAGGCGTAATCATCGGGCTTGTCTCTTCCTTTGGCTCCATTATCCTCATCGCCCTCGTCATCTTCATCTTTTGGGTTTCTGGTTGCGCGAACACGGGCCGTATTATCCTCGACCGTCTCGGACGACCTGGCGAGTACGATGATGAACAGGCCTTCATCAGGGAGGAGGCCGAGGCCTTGGAGACGATGGATGATATGACCCGGCAGGAATATCTCCGAGCGAAGGGTATGTGATGCTTGGACTTGGCGGTCCATCGGGCTCGCCATGGTCCTGATAGACCGCTTATCGCCCGCCATCGAGTCGTCTGCTGACCTCTTGCCATAGCCTTTGTGACCGCAAACCCACCCGAGTCTGTACAAACTGACATTTCCTTATCACAATACCTTGCCATTCAAGAAAAGGGCGTTTCCGCATGGGAGTTCGAGCCCGAGCTGGAAATCGCAAACTGCTTCGTCGAGGGCCGTACCGAGATTGAGTTCTTCGACTCCGAATGTACCGTCATGAGCAACCTGCCTGTCCCAAAGCAAAACGATGTTTACTACTGGGAGACGAAGGTATACGAGAAGGTCGAGAGCACCCTGCTGAGCATCGGCATGGCTACTAAGCCTTACCCTCTCTTCCGGCTACCCGGTATGCCCGCGTGACACATTCCATCCGTAACCATCCCCACCCTAACACAATGTCTCAGGTTACCACAAGTACTCTGTTGCTTACCAGTCCACCGGCTCGCGACGATATAACCAGCCCTTCTCCGCCACCCCGTATGGTCCTCCAATCGTCCAAGGCGACGTGATCGGTGTTGGCTATCGACCACGAACCGGCGCCATCTTCTTCACGCGCAATGGCAAGAAGCTCGATGAGGTGGTCCATGGTTTAAAGTCACAAAACTTCTTCCCCGCCATCGGCGCAAATGGTCCCGCCATCTGTCATGTCAACTTTGGCCAGGCAGGTTTTGTTTTCATCGAGGCGAACGTCAAGAAGTGGGGTCTGGCTCCCGTGACGGGCAGCTTGGCTCCTCCGCCTCCATATGGTTCTGAGCAGGGCAGCATTCTGTTGGAGAGCAGTACCAAGGATGGGTACACTTACCCTCAAGGTCGAGCTCACAGTCACTCGATCACGGCGGGATCCTATCACGTTCGAAACTCAAGCAGTGGCTTGAATCCCCAGCACGGACAGGGACATGGACGTGGGCATGGACGAACTCGCAGTGGAAACTTCAGAGTGTTTCCTCCGACGAGCCCTGGTCCTATTCGAAGCCCGACCGACATATCGCTGGCTCATCTTGTCCCTAACGACGAAAGCGGCGAGGCTAGCAGTAGATCCAGAGTGCATGAAGAGATCCACCCCGGAAACCCCCTTCATCTTCACCTTGAGGACGCCACGAATCCTCCTCCCGAATATGCGAGCCCACCACATTCCGACGACGGCAACAGCACCGATAGCGAAAACACTCCTCTCATCCGAGTCCTGAACCGAAGTCGAGGCGACTCCGTGGCGACAGTAGTCTTCGCCAATCAAAATCAGGTTCACCCCCCAGTTCCGAGTTATAGCGACGCGCTCAGGATGGGAGCCGGTAGAGAAAGGAGCGACAGTGCGCGGTCTCATCGGTCAAGTCGGTCACGGCGTTCCAACCACTCGAGCGGGAGAGCATCAGCGTAACCGGGCATTCATGAACATTACAAGCCCTTTTCCAAATCACCGCAAACGATTGAGTGCTGGATGCGCTTCTCGTTTTCATGTATGAGATGGAGGAGATGAAAGAATTCGTTCAAAGTCGGAACCTTGGGGATGCGACTCATAACAACACACGACATACGCGAGCGGAGGTAACCTTCAATCGCATTAGCATACGATACACAGTAAATCTGGCTTTCTTGCACGGGCGTCACGGAGTTTATAGCATCACAGATGCACAGCACACGAGATGCTTGTGCCAGGTTCTTTTATTCGGTTTTAGACCTGTCTCCATGGTTCGGAAAGGTATGGGGAGGGGACGGAAATCATGATACCATCAGCTTTGACGGATTGCACTCGTTTTTGGTTATACTTGGTCGTTTCAAAATGCCCTTCGGTTGGTTGGATGTGTGGGAGGCTGCGAGTTGAGTTTGAGGCGCATTTGCGTTGAACAATGTAAAATCCTGTAGAACACAGGCCGGGGTTGTTGAATAGTTCTAGCCGACATGAATACTGATGAAACTGACTGCTGGGCCTTAGTCGCCGTTTAAAGAAAACCATTGATCGTCTTGTTATCGAGTTGATGGCAGTTTACTATTTACCATGAGAGGCGTTAGTTGATCAAAAAGTACGAGTTCCAACACCGCATCTTCATTGTAAGTTGTATCCAACCGCACGTTGGGTGATAGGGAGGACTCGTAACTACAAACCCTTACTGTAAGTAACACCTTGGTATTCTATCTTGTGTTCTCTTATGTCTCCAGCTCTTCCCTCTCTCCTACATGTGGTAAACATGTATCGTTGCACAATGATGGTCCTCAGTCGTCCTGCTTCGAGAGCGTTCGCATCCGACAGCATCTGTAGACGGTCTCAACGCCGCTGGTTTTTTTCCTGCAAGAGACTCACACAAAACTCGTCGGCTGAATACATAGCTTCTTTGGGCCACGATAATAATTGGAGAGAGGATATTAGGTCGGAGTGGCGCTGAGATGGGTTGCACCGGGGAGTAGAAGCGTTCGAGCAGAGTAATCCCCACGGGATTTTGTCTCTTAAATGCCGGATCTCACCCTGAATTGATCGATCTATGGGAGTTTAGAGTACAGACAAGTACGTTGAGAAAATGGCGGAAATAGGGCAACGATTCATACGTATCTGCGTGAGTAGTAGATGAGACGGAATGAACGTGTGTACACATAAGTTGATATCCCCCTTCATTATATAATCAGCCCAGGCTCGGGTCTGAGGGGGTCAGCTAACCTACTGACCTTAACACCAAAAATATCTCAGAGTCTTAATTCTATCCTGAATATCTAATACTGACCCCAAATCTGATCCTGAGTATCAATCCTGATACTAACCTTAACTATTTGCCTGCCCGAGCTGGCTAGGTATATCAACCACCGAGAGAAAGATGAATCCGAACCTTTGTTTTTTTTAAGAAAAAAGAGAAGAAAATAGATATAAAAGAGATAAATATTAATAAAATAAGAAATGAATCAAACATTGTTCTCGAGGATTAGCTGAACCTCCCTCCCCGACCTGAACCTAGGCTGATTACATAATGAAGGGGCTAGGTCAGTTGGTCTCTACACTCGGAACGAACTTGGTAAACAATTTTGAACCATGCGAGCTGACCAAGAGGCTTCGACATTGTCCCGAAGACAACCGAAATTTTTTCCTTCAACGTAATACTCCATGGCAGGTCCCACACGCGTTGACTGCTAATGCCAAGGGCGTGAAAGTGGGATCATGGCCAAGGTTTTTCTTTGCCCGTTTCGAGCCTCCAGAGGGGGGGACGCCCGCCGGGAATGCCAACTCGATAGTAGCCTCTCAAGGTAAAAAGAAATCAGGAATAAGTACGTCGGACATGGTTCGATTTTTTTTCTCCGAGCAAAAAGTCAGTTCAGGGCTGAAACAATCAAGACCAAGGTTTGTCGATGAGAAAGGATTCCCGTAGGATCTTGCAGGAGGATGGATGACAGACGAAATACTCCGAACAGCCACAGCGGACCTCTCACAAAGTCGATAAAAAAAACATCTCTGAATAAGGCTAGAACGCGGTGTCTAAGAAGAGCAGAACAAGGGTTCCTCAGTGTCGGACATAATTGATCGAGACACACTTCTTCAAGGTTCGAAAACGAATCCTACAGGCAGCAGCTTTCTAGAGCGGAACTCGTTCGACTTGCGGACACTAGCTGGACAGACACACGGACACAAACAGATGGGATATCCCAAGGCAAGATGATGCTTCCCACATCCCAGCCCCCCCCCCCCCCCCACGGCTCCCTTTCGAGCCTACTCGCATAGCCTCCCGGCCCTCTTCATT
>JAMYIC010001372.1:0-10695 GCA_024112705.1 Microcera coccophila
AAAAAAAAATATTCAAACAATGGGTTCCTCCTAATCCTACATATGCTCAAGCTTCAAGCAATATGGTTACATTTCATCCTCAGGCTACGTAGGTAAATCATTACGCTGTACGGTCTTGGCAACCGCGTTGACAAAAAGTACTTTCTTAGCAGGGGCATTGATATTCCGTCTTACAGACAAAAGGTACTTTGGCAGAACAGGGAAATAGCCGAATCGTCATATATCAAGCTTGACGTGATTGGAAATTTAAGAGTTCGCGCCATACGTCTCTACCGCTAACAACTCAACTTCCCTGACCTAATTGTTCATTTGTACCATCTCAATCCTAGACACGCAGATCACTTAGCCACCCTCCGTCTCCTAACATCTCACAATGGGCTCCATCGTTGACACCTTACCACCTTTCAACCACCTCGTGGCGGATGCCATTATAGCGCGTAGCCGCATCCGAAAAGATGAGCTCATCGTCTTGGACAACTCGGACAAGTACGACCCGGATGGCCTCCAAAAGATGGACCACAGCACCGCCGACAAGGATGCCTTGGCGGCAATCTTTGACACCATGGCCCAGCTCAACCGCACAGCGTTGGAAAACCCCCGGCTGTGTGCGGGAAACACGGGGCCGTCGTTCCGAGACGCTCTCCATGCGGCAGCCGGCGGTCTTGCCATGCTTGTCCGAGGCCGACCAGTGCGCTTTGTAGAGCTGGGCCCGGAACCCTTCAAGTCCAGGGCGGTCCTTGCCCAACTGCTCTCGGCAGGCATCCAGCTTCGCCAATACGTTGGGTTGGATATCAACCCCGAGTCCGAGGAAACGATGCGGGCGGCGCTGGAGCCCGTGATTGGCCCCGACCGGTTCACTTACTGGGTTCAAGACTTCTACAAGGCAACGCTCGAGAGCTTCCCGCCCCTGCCGTCTGCAGCAAAGCTCCGGGAAGGTTCCTTCGACGAGGAGTTGGTCACGATCATCGTCAATCTGGGCTTCCAGGAGGGCAACGACCTGCCCTCGCGCATTGGGCCGATGCTCACCCGCCTCACGCGGCCCGGGGATCTCATCTTGTCCGAGATGCAGGTCTCCGACAAGGACCAAGAAGAAAACATCCGGGAATTTTACCTCCACCCGGAGATGCGGCGCTTCTCAGCCCTAGTTGGCCAGAAGTTCGACAGGAAAATCCAAGTCAAGGGTGTCAAAGAGAGCCAAGAAGGCGACGGACACAAAAGTGGCGATTATACCTATCATCTGGTGCCCCTGCAAACAGAAGTGGGCACTGTCAACGTGGCAACGACTTTGATGTCGGTGCAAATCAACGAGGCCATCAAGTACGTTCTCACAAATAGTTGTCTCAAATACACCCCCAATCAATTCATGCGAGCTCGAGAGACCCAGGGGAGGTTCTCCGTTAGGGCAGAGCAGAAAACAGGCGACCAGTCTGTCGTTTTCCAAATCGCAGAGAGGATTTAGCAGCAGATTTTATCATCAGATGTCTCTCTATGCTGGCTTTTAGGTTATATCCCAGTAGTTTTATCGTTAGGTGTCAGAGGCTGATATCTAGTTCCCTGTAGAGGAGCACCTAAAAAAAAACATAAAGATGCTAGATTAGAGTTTATAAGTTGATATCTTTACTTTTTTGATACTTGGAAAATGCGAAAAACCGTAAGCTCACCTCAAGGTGACAGCATGTTCAGTCTCTCAAGATCCGTAGATCTTGGCACCTGGGGACACTCTTCTCAATTTCAGAGACTCTGCGCCATGAGACGATTTAGAACAAAAATGCTATTAACGCGAGGTGTTACTTATCTCTCTGCCAGGCAAATATCAAGGCGACTTTATTAATGGATAGATACAGCTCGGGCTTAGACCCCAAGTCTGGTACATCGACATGTGAGATTGGATTAACACCCACGCCAGTAACCAACCAAGCCTCATGAGTCATCAGTATGGG
This sequence comes from Microcera coccophila, assembly GCA_024112705.1. Taxonomy (NCBI): domain Eukaryota; kingdom Fungi; phylum Ascomycota; class Sordariomycetes; order Hypocreales; family Nectriaceae; genus Microcera; species Microcera coccophila. The sequence continues at coordinate 1,941 of JAMYIC010001372.1, forward strand.
GGTGAATAAGGAAGTTATCAGCCTTTTCGTTGCTCCAAACAACACTAATTTCAAGCAACCGTTGGACTGTTTGTCGCACCTAAGTAGCCCAGGCTTCCCTTCGCTCCGAGGGATTGTGGAGATGTCCTCTATCATTGCCAGTGTTGACAGCCCCAGGCTTCCAGAATGCGGGATTAACTCCTCCAAGTTTCCAATTACTTTCCTATCTTGAGGTTTTTAGATTAGACCATGGAGTTTTGGTATATTAACTGGCGCCGCATGCTGAGCGGTATAGGTCGCGATCTTCCAGAGGCAATCTAATTCCTTCCGCATAGCTCGACCATCGAAAACACGTCCAACTTTAGCACCATACCACGCCCGTTGACTAGGATATGACTCATGTAGCTGTCACCAATCAAACTTTTGATGACAGTAATATTGGTAGTTAGATACCTTGGTGTATGGAATTTCGTATACTTGGAGCTGGAACGAATAGGTTGGAAACACTAGTTCTGGCGAATGCAACCCTTAAACAGGAACTGCTCTCTCACAACCCGACTCAATATCCCGGGACATCTCTAGACGGTATGATCCCTCAAGAAGCAACTCCATCTATCAGCCACAGTGACAAGGCTGAGTGAATACTGCGGTGGAAACCTTTCGAACGGGTCAGAAGGCGGGGCTGCTGATGGCAGAGCAAACGTATCAAACAGGGACTCCCAGTTCCGATAATGACATAAAGAACTTCGTCCTGAATTGCATTGTTTTCGCCCTCATCACTGCTGGGGCATGCAGATGTATAATTCTTGACGGAAGACTTCTCTGTCACATCGGGAGAAGAGTTGCGGTCGAGATTCACAATCATTCTCGTGCCATTCCAGCGAGATGCGAAAGGCGACTTCATCGCCGCATCCATATGACACATGTCCAACACGGTAGTGCGGGCATTGCCCACCCGTTGATCAAAGACAGAGAGGGAGCCGTTACTACCGTGGAGCAAGAAAATTGGGCATCAACGTTAAAGGGTATGTACGTGCAAAAAAAAAGCGAAGAGCCGCCCCATGGAGTGATTTTACTGGGCTTACGGCTGACTGCATATGCGGCCGATGAGTCCCCTCCACCCGCGCGGCCTCCCTACATCTTTGGCCATCGTGACAACCAACAAACCTCACGTGGATAAGACACGTCTTCGTTATTATTCTTAACAACAACAAACTCAGGAAACGTTTCTTGTTGCCATCTATAACAACAATTCAATCAAGTCTAGGCGATAGTTTGAGTCATCGCTTGTATCGCCCGTAACGGAGATGGACGTCATCCTGCTAGTGCAAGCTTCCGGGTCCACGCAGTTTGGTTCAAATCAGCTTTACTGTAGAGGCGGGGCTTGCATGGTTGTTGTTGGTTTGGCCCGCAGGACTGTGACACTGACCTGAGCTATTTGCTGGAGTGACTGTTCGAAGAGGACGGCCTCCCGCAAATATGCCAAACGCGGGTTTTGTTAAATACCGGCCGCAACTGAGCAGGACCTTCGTTCAGTTCTGCTCCAGCCATAAAACACAGATCACCCTTCAACCATTCATTATTGCCAACTCGATTATTACAACGTACTCATCAGCCTGCCCCTTGTGTGGGACGGTCATGGCTACTCTCGACTCCTTGAAGATCGCCCTTAGGCAGAAAGTCACAGCACCGACGACATCAACTGCACAGCCCTTATCAGACACGCAATACGATGCGGGCTTCGACATCCTGGTCCGTGGACCTGGATGGACAACTTACAAAGACTTCGTCATCCCTCAGCTATCTCTACTACTCTCCCCCCTCCTCGACTCGCGCGTTCATGTCTCGATCCTAGAAATCGGGCCCGGCCCCCGAAGTGTACTCGAACATCTACCCGAGTGTCAGAGGCAGAAGGTTTGGAAATATGCGGCATTTGAACCAAACGTTCTGTTCGCTGCAAGACTAGAAGAACGGCTGTCGTCTACCTCAAAGACGGAGTCTCCGCTGCCCCGTTTGGGGAGCCCGCCCGCCATTCATCGGAGCCCATTCGTTCTGGATCGCGATGCGAAGAGCGGCACAACCGCCGGAATGGATGACAAGGATGAGAAGTTCGACATCATCCTGTTCTGCCACAGCATGTACGGCATGAAGCCCAAACGTCTGTTCATCGAACAAGCGTTAGGGAAGCTTGTTGAGAAACCTGAGGGAGGAATGGTGGTCGTTTTCCACCGCGATGGGACCCTCCACTTCGACGGCCTAGTGTGCCATCAGACAGCGTCTTTTCCGAGCGACGTCGTTCGTGTGGCGGATGACGATGTGGTCTTGGATTGTTTTGCCGCATTCATCGCGGGCTTTGTCATGCAGGATACTGACGCAGACAAGGCTGTTCGAGCCGAGTGGCGGAAGACATGTCGCGCGCTGAGCCGTCGCGAGGATGGCGATCCAGACCATCTGACGTTCAGCTCACCTGATGTCATGGTGGCTTTCACTCAACATGCGACCAGGTTGCCGGAGCTGGTGGCGCAGGTCCCGCTGGTGGCTAGAGACAAGTTAGTCAAGAACCGGGAGGCTCGCCTTCACCATCCCGCCGCGGTTATTCGACCGACGGAGGTCCAACACGTCCAGCAATGCGTCCGATGGGCTCTCAAGCACGGAGCTGCCCTGACCGTCGTTGGCGGAGGTCATAGCGGTCACTGCCTTTGGCCCAATGTCGTCTCGGTCGACATGGGCGCCTTTAACCAAGCACACGTCCTCACGGCCGAAGACGAAGGGGGAACGTCCGGTCCCCTGGTCGTCGCCGAGGCCGGCTGCAAAACAGGAGACATCGTCCGCAAAGCCATGGCGGCCGGCGTGTCGGTGCCTCTGGGGTCCCGCCCGAGCGTGGGCGCCGGACTGTGGCTACAAGGCGGCGTCGGGCACCTCACCAGGCTGCATGGGCTCGCGTGTGACGCCATCACCGGGGCCATAGTCGTCAGCGCACACTCGGGTCAGATCCTCTGCATCGGCCATGTGCCAAGTCGACATCGTCCGGCCGGTTCTGTGCGCCCGGAGAATGACACCGATATGCTGTGGGCGATGAAAGGCGCCGGGACCAACTTCGGCATCGTGATCAGCGTTGCTTTCAAGGCTTGCGCAGCTCCGACCTATTCGGTTCGAAGTTGGGTCCTTCCGTTGAGCGGAGACGACGAAATGCGGCTGAGGCTGCACGATTTTGACGAGCCGGCCAGGAAGCTCCCTCGGAACTGTTCGGTAGACGCATACCTATACTGGGACGCAGACCGGCTGCATCTCGGCGTAACCATGTTCGAATCTTCCTCTCGTACACTTACCGTGGAGAGCGCCACGCCCATCCCCACGCCCATAAGTGCAATCTTGGGGCCAGAAGATGACTTCAAGCTTGTGGACAGCGTCGGTTTGTTCGACACCGAGATGTACATGTCCGCGATGCATGGCGGGCACGGCGGCGGCAAGACGTCCTCGTTCAAGAGGTGTCTGTTCCTGAGACGCCTCGAGGCGAACGTCACGAATATCTTGGTGACAGCCTTCGAAGCGCGTCCGTCCCCACTCTGCTATCTCCATCTCTTGCACGGCGGCGGAGCGGTCGGCGACGTGGCTGACGACGCGACTGCTTTCGGTTGCCGAGACTGGGAGTTTGCCTGCGTGGTAACGGGCGTATGGCCCCGCAAACAAGACGGGACCGAGACGGCCCGGGCTGCCGTGGATTGGGTATACCACATCGCCGCGGTGCTGTTGCCGATGAGCAGCGGAGTCTACGGCGCCGACCTCGGGCCCGACCCGAGAGATGCCGCGCTGGCGGCCGCGGCGTTCGGACCGAACCGGCCCCGCCTAGCCCGGTTGAAGCAGAACATGGATCCGCGCCATGTGCTGGCCTATGCCTGCCCGCTTCCGAGGGAGCCGATCGAGCCGAAGCTCATCGTCCTTGTCACTGGGGAAAGCTGCGCTGGCAAGGACTACTGCGCCGACATCTGGGCCTCCGTGTTCACCGCACGCATCTTTAGAAACCTACGAGCGCGTGCGGTAAGCATCAGCGATGCCATCAAACGAGAATATGCAGCGGCTAGCGGTGCCGACCTGGATCGCCTGTTTCGGGACCGCGCCTACAAGGAGCAGCATCGGCCAGCGTTGACGGCATTTTTCCGCGACCAGGTACGGCAACGACCTCGACTGCCAGAGGAGCAGTTCTTGAACGCCGTGTACAGCGCCGCAGATGTAGATGTGTTGTTGATCACCGGGATGAGAGACGAGGCGCCGGTCGCAAGCTTTTGGCACTTGGTGCCAGCTAGTAGGTTGATTGAGGTTCGTGTCCAAGCTACCAAACAGACGCGGCGGGTTCGCGGAGGATGTCAAGGAGACGATGAGGGAAACGACTCCAACAACCACGGGTCGAGTTCGACAACCTTGGACTGCCGCCCTGATTTCATCTTTCACAATGATACGACAGGGAACAAGGAGGCAAAAATGTTTGCCGAACAGCACTTGCTTCCCTTCTTCCACCACGACTTGCAGCGACTGGCTACCATGGTACGTCCGGTGCCCGACTTCCCACGGCTGGGCATCGAGTTCCGCCACGTGCTCAACATTCCCCAGAATCCCGGCGGGTTGGCTCTGTGCACATCTCTGCTACAGAATCATTTCGCAGGTGACTGGGCTAAAATCGACATGATCGCTTGCTGCGAGGCTGGCGGCTTGGTCTACGCGTCCGCACTGGCGGCGCAGGTCAACGTACCCCTAGTACTGATTCGCGAAGCCGGCAAGCTCCCACCGCCCACCGTTTCCGTCACGAAGTCCCCGTCGCACATTTCGTCTTCGGCGTCCAGTGATTCGGGGGAGAAGAGGATTGAGATGGGCCGGGATGTGGTCCGCAGAGGGGCGTCGGTGGTGGTGGTGGACGACGTGCTTGCCACCGGACAGACCCTTTCTGCGATGCTGAGGCTTTTGAGCGAAGCTGGAGTTGGCGCGGAAGATGTCAGCTTCATGGCTGTGGCCGAGTTTCCTGCTCACCGAGGACGGGAGTTGTTGCGCAAGTGCGGCTTCGGCGGAGTCAATGTTCAAAGCCTCTTGGTCTTTGATGGTGTTTAAGGAAAGGGAGGGATCGAAATGTTAGCATTGCCATGAAATAGCCTTAAAGTATGAGATTCATACGACATGAAACTTTTACCCAGTGTGTAGAATGACAAAGGTGCCGAATCCAGACGTGTCGCCGTTGTTGCTACTTCCACGTGTGCTGAGGGCCGGTTCCATACTAACATGGCCGCCTCGTAAGGTGACCCGTCCAGGTAGAGGATCGATGATGGAGCACACGAAGGTTGACAAAGCGCAATCGAGGTGTTGTTTGAACCTCACGTCTCCAACAACCAACTGTAGCGGTTGATACGAGTTGACTTGGGCAAGCTTGCTTGTGTTGAGTTTACTGCTAATCTGTAGAAGCCGAACAGACAGACCCTTGCGAGGGTCCACGGCTGAATGCCCGTGAACTTGCGCCCCGTTCAGCTCGGATACAATCGGCGTCGAGAGAATCGAAATTAGCCTTACAACCGAGCACGCGTCGTCTAGGCCGCCACACAACCATGAGACCCACTTCCGTGAGGATTACGCGACGCGTTCTTCTTCTTCATACACTGCAGTTACAGGGTTTCATTATCCAATTTGACCCAAGCATTGATCTCTAATGGGGTGAGGGCAGCTTAGGCAGAGATTACGCCTCGTTTTCGTCCAACCTTGGAGTTGGTCAAAAGGTCGCCCCTCGGAGACAATTTAGACAAAAGATTTACCAGGTCGGACTCTCGGCCCAGGGATGTCTCTGTTCCGAGCGGTCGATATACGTCTTCGGAAGACCTAGATCTGGCGGTGAATAATGACTCGATCAGTATCATTCCAAGGATATTGTCCGGACCGGAGATGACTGCTGTGTAGACTGGATGCAAGACGCGTAGATGCCTACATGGAGAAATACCCGACGTAAATTTGAGATGCAAACCCCACACCGGATACCGATGTATCTGCAAAGCGATTCAGGGTAGGGATCGAGGATCAGGTACCTGGTCCTGCATAGATCCCGTCTTTCTTACAGTAATTCTGGGGATTGATTGGTAGTGGATTGTTTCTACATGCAGTGTTTCTGAGCTCACTTTATCATTGTGGTCAGCTCAAGCTATAATTTCTCTACCGAAAGCAAAAAAGCAGTTTCTACATTCAAAATAATTTCGTCAGTTCCAATTATCATGTAGCCCATGTATCCAACATGTAAACGACGGGACTGTTGACATCCCTCTCGATTTCTGGCGGTTACCCTATAGTCAATAGTCAAATGAAACACAGCTACACCGCTGTTGACAACGCTTATTTCTCTCCAGGATGATATATTAAAGGTCCTCCTGCAGGAAGGATCTTTTTCTAGCTCCAAAACGTAGACGTTCTAGAGCTGGACGAGGCTATGAAGCTAGCAGAGATGATGACAACGGTCCCTTCCTCCAGGCTTCTACCCGTGACGATGATACGAATACCTCAATCTTCAGTGCGGCCTCCGCGACGCACGGCCACCGACCGACCGACGCACGATCATCCCAGAGACCTTTCCGCCGACCCCGGCGCCCAATTGAATGGAAGGTTTGCCAACCCCAGGCATGTCAGAAACATCAGCTCCACACGTTGCGCAACCGGGGCGTCCTACTGCCAAGGCGAATCATCACCGCGCCAACTAGAGGGAGCTACACTCGCCCGGATCGTAGTGGGGAAAATCAACGAACGCCGCTCCCGACCGGAGCTACTGGTACTCTAAAGAGCTTAGAGAACACCGGTTGTATCGACGTTGAGAGCCAGTCTCAGAACGTGTCGAATTACAGAAACGGTTCACGCGAACGGACGTCTACCGTGACATCAACGGGAGCGTCACATCCCGGCAAGGGTACCCCTAACCAGCGCCGCTGCAAATCCGTAGATCTTGTTTTCGGCGCGCCCGTTCACAATGAATGGATTTAACCCTGCACAGTTTTACATAGAAGGAGGAGGAGGAGGAGGAGGGGCCCTCGATCCCCAGGCCTCGGACGGAGGATTTACACGTCTCTTCAAGGAACATAATTGTGCGCTAAGCAGGGCTGGTCACGGGCCGAGTGACGAGCATCTGTCTCTCGATCGATAGCTCCCAAATCGTCTGATCAGTGACCCACCACAGCTTTTCACCGCGTCTTGAGGGTTGGCAGGCAGCCACCATCGGGGGGAGGATGAGGGTTTGTCCAGCCATGCTAGGATGGCAGACTCCGGTTGGAGAGGATGAGGATGAGGAGGCGGCGGCGGCGGCGGCGGGGGGCCAAGCCACCGATCTCCAATCGGTGGATTTGCTCGGACGAGTGAGCCGATCGACGAGCCGCAAATCTTAACTGGATGAAGGTTTCATCGCACTGTGAATTGTGCAGAGCCTGCATATTCATGTATGGGATCGCTCGATATAATTCTGTCGGAGTAGATTTGGAAGAAGGCGGCCACGCAATAAGCCAGTTTGAAGAAGGTAGTAACCAGAGATCCAGACTAGCCTTAACGTGAGTTTGTTGTTGTTGTTGTTTTTCTTCAGTTCTCCCGTTGCTGTTGGCCCTGTGTGCGCTAGTTCTGAGATTGCTGTGATGGTAGGTCTTGAGAGCTCAGACCTTGATACCCAAGAGTTCCCGACATAATGGAGTGCAGTTTCGGAACGACTTTCCCTGCAACTGGAATACGAAAGCGGAGTTGTAGTACTATCAGCAACAAAAGTCTGCAATTCTCTCTCAGACTGATTGATATCCCCCAAATGTCACGGAGCAAGGGTGGTGATGAAATGGCGGTGTCCTGCTTCATCATGTTGCCTGTAGACAACGGCACGACGCGTTTCGTGCACAGCCAAGCCTTGGAACTTTCCTGGTGATACAGCCAAGTTCTTGAGCCTTGCATTGATGTTTTTTCCGGACAATATCGCAAGTATGGGCTCAGTTCAGTAGGAAAACAGACGGATCCACATGACTCGTGGGGAAATTATACCATCAAAATTAAGCAACACAGGGCAGATCTAGGTCTGTGGCCCCCGATCCTTCTTCTTCCATGGCACTGCGAACCCTCGAAAACGCAAGGTTCAGCTTCGAATGTTTCCGCAGCGTAGCGGGACGCAGTCTACAATTTCGGAGCAGGCAATAGTTCGAGCGGTGATGCGGTAGGTTAGACGATGGCAACAACCAGAGCTAACACACACACCGCACCGCACCGCACCGCACCGCAAACAAAATGTGGATTCCGGCAAGCTTCAACGGTGAAAGGGTAGCAGGGTAAATCAGAGGGTAAGCAAAGGGGAGTGACAAAGAGATTCCATCAATGGATCATCAGGATTGCATATGCGATTCGCTCACATGCAGGTAGGTGGTGGCCTCGGCTGAGATGACAGGACGGCCAACTGTGCGCCGGGATCATCTGGTTTGAGCTTTCTCCCGGGGGACCTTAATCGTAGCAGTTCGTTGTTGTTCGTGCTTTTGCGGCGGCGGCGGCGGCCGCTGAGGATCCGTCCACTCTGGGGCAAAGTACGAAAAAGATGATCCTGAAACTGGTGCTGCGATGCGATGGTCTAGTGTCGTATTTCATTCATTCCCGTTGGATCGTGGTGGGTGGCATGTGAAGCGCACGTGCCGGTCGGAGGCGCCTTCGCAGCAAGCCGGGCGGACAACAACCCCGTTGTTCACCATCATTTCGGTAGATTGCGGCTGCTGCCATGATATCGTCTGTACTATCGAGGCTGTAG
>JAMYIC010001373.1:0-17850 GCA_024112705.1 Microcera coccophila
TAGATGCTAGGTTTCCCATGCTAATAAGTGTATCAGGATGGTCTACCCCGAGCTTCATCTTGTGAGTCTCTATTACCTGCACTTCTAGCCTCTCAGCATCATCCCATCGGCCCTGATGCCAATATGTAGATGCTAGGTTTCTCATGCTAATAAGTGTATCAGGATGGTCTGTCCCAAGCTTCGTTATGCGAGCCTCCATCACCTGAGTAAGTAACTTCTCGGCCTCTTTGAATTGTCCTTTATCCAAAAGGACGCAAGCAAATGAGCAAGTGCTTGCTAAAGTCGAGTTGTCTTCTGCTCCTAACCTTCTTTTGTACGACTTCCTCGCTTCGTAAAGCATTTTTTCCGCCACGTCGTACATCCCTTGTGATCTCGCGTACGACCCCCCGTCGATTAGTAGGCGTGCCCACTTCTCTTCCCATTCATCCCCGGCTGGCCGACACTTTACGGCTGCTTCGACGTGTGCAAAAAGCCGCTGACAAGTCGCCCAGTTGCGGTATTCGACTTCTGGAAAAAGTGAATCCATCCGTACCACAAACTGCTGCTTGAAAGGTTCCTGGAGTCCGTGGACTTCCAACCACTTTCTTGTTGAGAGTTGTACGAGCCCGTGCATCTCAAACACGTCTCCGTCTTGGTTCAGGGTAATGAGACAATAGTCCCTGAGCATTATCACGTCATCTTCAAACGCGTCATCCGCCTCGCCATTGCTGCTACCGGAATCTGAATCTTGCTGTCCGTCAAAAGAATCTGTACTCGCTGTACCCTGAGCGGCTCTGGAAGGCATCAGAAGCGACTCGGAGATGCCTTGCGGATCGAAGAAGCTCATCAGAGAGAGTAGATCTGCGGCAGAACGCCTTTTAGAACGGATGAGCTCAAAGGAGACCCACCAGGTCGTAAAGATTGCGCTTGAGGCACCGTCGTCACGTCGTAGGTCCAGGTTACCGCCATCGTAGGTCAGAAGCTTTGTTCTTCTGCGCTCGCTTCGAAACTCGGCTAGGTACTTCGCGACAGAGCTTCGCGGTGATAAGTTGGATATATATGCAGCCGCCTGGACGATAGCAAGCGGAACATGGTCGAGCGCGCGCACCAGCTCTTGAGCCATTTCCGCATCATAAAGCTCCCCTAACTTTTTCTCAAGCAGCTGCAGGGCATCGGGCTCTTCCATCTCCTCAACCATTCGTACGTACTTAATGTTCCCGGTTAGCCTACGGGCCAGGTCTTTGTTGCGTGTGGTGATGAGCATGGATCCGTTTCGGCTTTGCGGCAAATATGTCGCCCAGGGTTTGTTGCCCGAGGTGCCTTCGTTTGTGCCATAAAACACGTCGCTATCATCAGCACTGTCTATGATCATGAGCCATGTACCGTTTTGCTCTTTGGATAGCCAACTGTATACAAGCTGCGGTATGTCGGCCTTTGGCTGCTTCCGACCTGGCAGCTTGACGGTTTCGGCAATCGTCTTGAAATCTTCTTCGACGCGCGCCGTTGTGCCGGCGTGGATCCAAAAGATCCATGTATCAGGCCGCTCAGAAGCGACTCGATGGGCAAACTCAATGGCTAGCTGCGATTTGCTGCTTATCGTTAGCCTTCTGACAACATGCTGGACATGGTATGTACCCAACGCCACCTAGACCCACGAGGGCCATACGAGGGGCGGCATCAAATATCCGCTGCTTGATGTCGTCCAGAAAGTCACCGCGGTTCACGAAATCGGGGTCGCGGCGGAAGGGGATCGTGGCGAACGGTGTGGGAGGGGTTTCGGGTCGTCCTTGAAGCACAACATCTAGAAGACGAATGTCAGGAGAGATGGAAGGAAGTTTACTTGATGGAGGTAACTAACCGGGTGAAGCGTGCGTAATATTCATGACATCCGCTAATGAACCAAAGCATCTGTTAACCTATCTTCCGTCCCGCTACATATTCCAGTCCGACTGTGTTCAAGAGTCCTTACCGAAGTGGAGCGTATGACCGCTGCCGGTGGTTACGTATTTCCCAGAGTTGAATGTGTGTTCGCCCCCCAAGGAGTTGTTCTGCTGTGCAAAGCCTTCGTTGTTGATCAAACTCGCATTGATGTTCCCTTGGCCCTCGAAGTCCGAGTCTTCCAAGGACGGCTCTACTTTGGATAGCTCCTCGATAGCCTCCTCGATCGCTTTCAGATCTTTCTGCATTGGCAACTTGAACACTTGACTGAGTGCCAACCTATGCAGGCCCTTTAAAATATCCTCCATGAGGCTCTCCACCCGATGAGCCTTGATGCCGCGTAGCGCCTTGTGGTAGGTTGAGCGTATCTTGGCCCAGTCCTTTGCCTCCTGGTCCTTTGTGCATTCTTTCTTGACCTCATCGAAGATCCTCTCCAATTCCTTAGCCTTGTCATGGCAGGGTTTGATGATGGCAAGGGTTGCCTCCGATTCTTCGTTAGACAGCGGTTGGCCGTCGATGACCCTGTTTTGGGCGTCCCGTAAAATGTTTTGTACGAAAGGGAAATCGTCATTTACTTTATCGAAAGCTTTCGGCAGGCCGGCGACCTTCTTGATGGCAGAGTAAGTCGACTTGGTGCCGCCGATGATTGCGATCACGGAAGCTATGACGCTGAGGGGGTCCATGGCTCAACCGCGAGGTCAGACCGTGGGAGTCTGTCAGCCGTTGTGTGTAGAGAATTGGGGGGGCATGGTGTCAGGCATATATGCCGGCATGCTGACACCCTGCGCCATGTTGACCTGGACTTTTGCCACCGCAGCACCTGGATACGTTCCAGCCCATCCAATCCAGAGTCCAGTCGTGCCGTGTGTGGCGGAGACAGTAGTTCAGCCCCGAGTCGTCGGCGCTTCGCAAAACCATAGGCGTTTTTGCGATGGAACTGCGCTTTAACCATCGCATAGCCTGGGGATCTTTGGTTACTCTATGATCCTTGGGCCGATGCTGTTTCTGTTCCAGCCCCTGACCCCTTCCTGGGTGATAGAGGCTCGCTCTCCATTGTCGTGCATATGTCTCCTCAAGTTCTTCGAGAGGTTCATCCGGCACCTCGCACACTCTAAACGCCAATGGGCATATCTCCCTGCAGCACGCTAATCCACTTCGGATAGGTTATCCGACGCTACTGTTGGTCGTGTTGGTCGCAAGGCAGCCAGAAGGCATATCTCACCCTGCAAGGAGGCTCAGCTGAGCATGTACGGACGCCACCTGATTTGACCGCCAATAATATTTCACTCAAAATTCCAATTCATGCAGTAGTGGCCCGATGTTTACCGCTGATTGGACTCCAAGTGCTGCGGATAGCGTGTCGGTTGGGAAGTCATTGATGAAGATGAAACCTAGCGAGACGGGACGAATGTCTCGGCGAGTAGCTTCCATTTGGAGTCTCATTTTTCGGCCCTAAACATCCTTACCAAAGCCCACAAGGATCATTCAGGTGGAGACGGGAGATGAACCGGCTGTTATATTGCTCGATAGAAGATGGGCATTTGAACGTGATGCCGACAGCATTTAGGTGTATCGTAAGGGTTTTGTGAGCCTCAGGCATAGGTCACCTGAGTCGTATTCGGGAAGGCCGATATCCTGTAGGACTCCCAGAGGTATCCTGTTTATTCATTTCCAGACTTTCAATATAACAACAGATCTACGTTACCGTAGAGACCCTCGTCTACACTATCAAAAAGTTGAGGGGTCGTCCGCATATTACGCGTACATCCTTGTACGGCTTAGTGCAGAAGTAGGCCATGGTCGGATAAATCGCTCCAATCTTGCCCATCAGAGTCATCGAAACATCTCTTGACCAGCAGTCCTGTAAGCCCGCACCCATTACTAGCAGCGTGGGCATCCCATTTACCCTAGCTGACAGCATGATGCCGTCCACAGACCCTAAGTTACATTCAAACGCCACAGACTCCCTGGAACTGCGAGTTGGATGTCTACCAAAGGAGGATAAGCTGTTCATACCCCGCACGTTGTCATCATCCTCTGTCCGATTTGCTACATGAGATCCATCAATAAGAACGGGGCTGGTGCTTCTAGCGCTTCAATAATGATCCAGACCAAAGACGATAATACACTAATGCCGGCCCGAACCCTTTTTGTGCGGGGTTTGTTATCTACCGATCAGCCGAGACTAGACTAGGTACTCACAAAGGAAGCTACTGATCGATAAACGGTTGTAGTCGCATGAAGCCAACGATTTGACCTATAAGATTTACATGCGTTTCAGCAACATGATCAAGAGCTGAGCAGGTGGCTGCAGCAAGTCGACTAGCTCAAGCAGCCTAGCTGATGAAGCAGAAGCAAATCTCCTCTTCGACCGTCGATGGACTGTTCGAGACGCAGGCCAACTCCACTGTACGAGTTTGTCAAGGCACGTGTTGGCGGAGGGGAGGTTGACACACAGACTCGCTAACGAAAGGGTAGATTAGGTAGATTGGATGTTGGCGGGCATGGTAGAAGCATCAGCCTCTTGCAACAACTGGATGACTGACAAAATTCATCTCCAGCCGAGCATTTCGTTTTCTAGACTTCTATGTCTTTGCCAACTTAAACTGAATGTCACAGCATCTCGATAGAGCCCCGGACTTTACCGGCGAGGATGGCTCCTGCATGACAACGCCAGCCCGTCGTATGCACTTGAAGGTAGCGCATGAACGGATATAACCTTGCGGAGAGCTTCGTCTGCCCAAGCCACTAGCTTAGCGGCTAGATTATACGCCAGCCAAGATGGAGGGCGCACGGCAACTGTGCTACTTGGTGGTTGGTTAGAGGGAGGTCTGGTCAAGAGATCTGTTGTCTATAAAGGACATACCGGTAGCCTTGGTTCGGCCACTGACTCCTCACCCTTTTGCCCATTATCTCGTATGCTCTAGTCAACTTTGAAAAGCACACCAACTCATTCTATTCTCATCCATCCAGCAAAGATGCCTCAAACCAATACCCTCACAATCAATATTGACCAATCGCACCTCGATCAATTTCAACAGAATGGGTTCAAAGTTTGTGTCGCCGCCGGTGTCAGAGCCTCCAACAAGGAAAACTACAATGCCATCGCCTATGTAGCGGGTCAGTATACCGGAAACTGCTGAGTGCTCAAGCTCACTGACACATACAAAGATTGCGAAAAGCTGATCAAGCTCTCGTTCACCAATGAGTATAGCATGTCAGCAGCGAAGCAGCAGTTCACCGGCAATAGTAAGTTCCTCTCGCATGTCAAGCATTCCATGTGCTGCAATCTAATACATGGCTCCACTAGTGATGATTTCCGACACATCATCCCGACAAACTATCAAGTTTGGCCAAGCCTACACCCTCCCAAACAACTGGACGGGAGAATGGATTGAGTCAAACGCCAAGGCTCCGAAAGATGGCTTCTCATTCATCAACCAGACCGACGCGGCTTCGTGTGTCCTGTATCAAAATTTCGAGGGCAAGCCAAGTCCTATCTACACCAGCGTCGGTGGACCGTTGCCCCCTGGACAGGAAGGTATAAGCCCGACGAACAAGATCTCCGTGTGGATTCAGAATGGGAGCATAGATGCAGGAACCTCCGTCTCTGATGACTTTCAAGGAACTAGCTTTGAGGTCGATTACAACCAGGGCCATGACCATATCATCAACTACGATGCAAAGGGTGCTTGGACTAAGACCTCTTAACGACGACTAGTCGGTCTAGATACGGCACGGATGGGCATCAGGTATATAGTAACATGATTTCTATTTGGACTGACTAGGTGCACTTCCTCCGAGCTTTAAAGTTTCGTTCCTATCTATTGGCATCCACACGTACCGCACAGTTATGCGAGATCAAACCCAGCCATATACCTGTACTCTGGCATGAATTGGGAGTAAAAAGTGAGGCTACATACAGATTTTCGAGGGCTGAAAATAGTCACGACCTACGACCATCTGTTTCATCTCGGACTATGACTGCTTTCATATTTCTGGCCTACTGCACCACAAACTTGATCTCTACCCAAATCCTTCGTCTTATGCCCACTCCTTTAACTATCAGAATGCGTTATAGCCTAACTTGCCATAGCATATACTCTAAAACAATCCATGCATACTTTACGCAAGTTCAGCTAGCGGTTAGTCGGGGTGCAACAACATTTACACAGTTCGCGACTCAGGAGAAAACAAGACCCCATGACGAAAGGACATCGACTCAGGTTGGATTTCTTGAGGGCAATCTAGTTGAAAAGTCTCTCAACTACTAATTAGAAGCCTGCTGGTTTCTCTCGTACTGTAGCAAACTCCCATTCGCTCTGGGAATGTGCGCCGCATAGTCCCGCGTTTCCACCTCATCCCCATTCACAAGAGCCCTGCGCCCTTCCTCGTTAGCCACACCCGGGTTTCCAAACCCACCACCGCCAGGAGTACATATCTGGATGCGATCTCCCGCCATCAAGTCGACCTCCTTGGTACCGCCAACGTTGATCCATCGCAGCCTGCCGTCCTTCATCCTGCGGCCGAGGTAGTTGACTCCCCGGGTGCCATCTTCGCCGCCGGCCATCCCGTATGGGCTAAAGACACGACGCTGCGTCAATACGGAAGCATGACAGGGTTCTGTGAATTCGATTTCGCGTATGACACCATCGCCTCCTCTCCACTGGCCATTTCCACCAGATTGACGTCGGAGGGAGAACTGGATTAGGATGGTAGGATACTGTATATCTTGCCGTTAGCCAAAGTCAGCTCAGGCGGCAGCTGGGCATAGAATTGTAAAAAGACTCACGCGTTTCTCAAGAACCTCTGGGTCGGTGATCTTGGTGTTGGTCATATGCACATGGCTGCCGCTGTATCCATGCCATCCAGGGCCTGCACCGCACCCACCGGCGATGGTCTCTCCGTAACCGTATCCAGGGACGAACCTGTCTAAAGTCTTGTCGTATCCCCCGCTGCCGAAGGATAAAATATTCATGGTGCCGTGGCTGGCAGCGCAGGCTCGGAACGCCTTGAGCACCACGTCTGTGATGCGTTGCGAGGTGCAACAGTTACCAGCGCACACCGCAGCGTTCGTTGAGGGGTTGAGGATTGTTCCCTCGGAGACTATGACGGTGATGGGTTCCATGCATCCTGTTCCGAGGTTAGTGGATTGAACTCTGAGCTGGGGAAAGGTAGGGAATGCTTGCCTTCGTTGAGAGGGATGTCGGTGCCAACCAAGCAGCGAAGACAGTAAAGAATGGCTGAGTGAGTTATGGCAATTGGAGCATTAAGACAATTGTACGATTCCAAGCCAGTTCCTGTGAAATCGAAGACGGCAGTTCCGTTCTCGGCATCAATTGAGATGGACAGCTTGATCGGGCTCCCATCATCCATGTAGTCGACGGCGGTCAAAGGAAGCTCACCCTTGTATTTGTTCCCCGTCGTCTTCAACAAGTCACGTACAGAGGCCTCGGCCGTCTTTTTCACTGCCCGCATGTAGAAAAGGACCACGTCGCGTTCGTATTCCTCAAAAAGGCCATGAATTAAGTTGATCCCCTTTTGATTCGCGGCGACTTGAGCTTTGAGATCGGCAATGTTGTCGTGTACGCGCCGTGAAGGACTGCAGCGGGGGTATGATCCGGGGATGTCGATGAAATAACGCTGGACACCTTCGCCGTCGAAACGTCCTTGAGAAATGATCTTCCACTGCTCGAACGCGGCACCCTCCTGGTAGAGCTCTACAGAGTCGGAGGGCATGGATCCGGGGGCAATGCCTCCAATTTCGGCATGATGGGCGCGAGATGCGACGAAGAAATCGATGTGGTTCCCTGAAATGTCAAACACAGGCGAGATCAAGGTGATGTCTGGCAAATGGGTTCCGCCTGCGATCGGATGGTTCGTAGCCACAACGTCTCCTGGATGAAGGTTCCCCTTCCACCGCTCCATTGCGATCTTGACGGCGCGAGACATGCTTCCGAGATGAACGGGCACATGGGGGGCGTTTGCGGTCAAGTAACCCTCTCCATCGAACAGGGCACACGAAAAGTCCAGTCTCTCTTTGACGTTTGTGCTGATTGCAATCTTCTGCAGTGTGCGGCCCATATCCTCGGCGATACTCATGAATCGATTCCCGAAGACGGCTAGCTGGATCGGGTCAACTTCTCTGGAACTGATGGACTTTTTGTCTTTGGCCTCGATGTCGATGATCACATGGCGGTCAAATACAGTTGCTCGAGCTGACGGGGCGACGAGGATGGTCTGCGTATTGTCGATGACCATGGCCGGGCCTTCTAAGGTGGCGCCGGGCTTCAGATTATCCAAAGACAGCAAGGGAACTGACCTCCATCCTCCTTCGAAATACACATCCCGGTGGGCTGTTTCTTTTCCGACCCGTGCTGGGATCATCTGGACGGTCTGCATATCTTTGAGGTAGGATCTCTCTTGAAGACGGTGACTGGAGCCGCTTGCTCGTACTCGAATGTCATCTACAATGACCTTCCTCGACTCGTCGGTGAAGCTAAACTCTCTCATATGAATGCGGGTGAAGCTAGCCAGGAAGCCGTCTCCATCTGCTGACGCTGGGATCATGAGCTGGCTGTCGGAGCCTTGGTAGCGCATGTTGAGATATTGTTCGACCTCAATAGAGTCTTTTGCAATATCCTGCGCAATAAGGGCATCTTCAGCCTGTCTACGGAGTTCACCCAAGCGTTCTTCAAAGTATGCTTCGTTGGCCTCTTCGTAAGTCTTGGACGCCGGCTCCTGTCTCTCCTCGACGACATCTGCAAGAGCAATGCCATATGCCGAGAGGATGGAAGAGTACTTGTGGATGATGATTCTGGAAATTCCAAGCGACTGCGCGATGTCGCAAGCGTGTTCTAATGCCCTTAGTTAGCAAGACAGCGTGCTGACAAGAGGTGTGGTTAGCTTACGTCCACCAGCACCCCCGAAACTAGCCAAGTTATGGGCTGCTGTATGAAATCCGCGAGTGTCCGTAAGAGCCCGAATTGGTTTCGCCATGTTGATATTAGCAACCTCAAGGAACCCTAGGGCGACCTCCTCGACGGACAATTCAGGTCGATAGCTGCGGATCTCGGCATTGATCGTCTTCGTCAGCTCGATGAACTTCTCGCGAGTGACTTCAGCACCCAATGCTTGATCCTCGTTCGGGCCAAATATCTTGGGAAAGGTCTCAGGTAAAAGACGTCCAAGTACTAGGTTAGCATCGGTTACTGTCAATGGACCTCCTTTGAGATAACATGCTGGTCCTGGATGAGCGCCTGCCGACTCTGGGCCTACCACGAAGAGTCCATTACGAAAGAACAGGATTGAGCCGCCACCAGCTGCTACAGTGTTGATATCTAGCTGTGGACAGTTGATGTGGACGCCAGCGGTCACGGAGTTGGTGATGTGTTCGTATAAGCCGCCATACCTAGACACATCCGTTGATGTTCCGCCCTAGCAGTATATGTAGTCAGTAAAAGCAAAAATGCTGTACGAAGCAAGTTATGCCACTCATACCATGTCAAACCCAATCACAGGCTTTGAGTCAGTCTTCTCATAGCATGTGCGGGCATATCCCACCACTCCTCCAGCAGGCCCGGAGAGGATCGCGCGTAGTCCACTGAACCTATCCCAGCTTGCCAATCCACCATCTGATTGCATGAATTCAATTCTGGTGTGCATCTCAGATCCTGGCTTGAAACCTCTGAGAAAGCCGTCTGTGTATTTCCTGGTTTCGGGAGTGAGATACGCATCTGCGACAGTAGACTGTGCTCGATAGACGAGCTTGATGATGGGCAGCAGCTTGTGAGAGAGGGAAACGCTTTCAAAGCCAACCGACTCTGCAATTTCGCCTATTCGTTTCTCATGGTCTAGTTCTTTTTGTGAGCTTCTCTCTACTGCTTGGGGTTCTGTGGGTGACGTACCCTGGAAGTTGTAGCCATGGATCAAACAAATAGCTACACTCCGGAAGCCGTCTACGTATAGCGCCTCAAGTTGCTTGGTTACTTCGGTCTCGTCTGTTTACTCTTGAGTAGTTGACTTGGGTTTTCTGGGACTTAAATCCATACCCAAGGGTTTTAGAACTCGGAAAACTTCTCCCGTCAGACCTTGCGTAACGTCGGATCCATTAACTCGTTCAATAAAAGTGCGTTCCAAAGGATCCTCCGCAAAAGACTCCATAGTGACTCGTTCGTCGACCTCGACGACTTTCTCACACAGTGGCTCTGGTTTTCGCACGTTCAAGTCGAATAAACGCGGCCTGGATTGATCACCGATGATCGGCAGATCACCGAAACCCTTGGTAACAAGCAAAGCGCATCTACTTCCCTTGCGCTCCAGCAAAGCATTGGTGGCAATCGTCGTCCCCATTCGAATGACTGCTACCCCGGAAGTATCCAGGGCCTCCCCACGAGGGATATCGTAGCCTCTGACATGGGAGAGGACGCGTCGGATGCCTTCTATGGTGGCGTCCTGGTAATTCGCAGGGTCCACGGACAGCAGCTTGAAATAAATGTCCGGTTTCCCAGGTATCAGCGCCAAGACATCGGTAAATGTCCCACCGCGATCTAGATAGATGATCAGGATTTTGTCCCACATCTGGCAGGGTAATGACGTGCTTACCGATGGCGATGGTGATCCCAGGGGCGAGAGACTGCATTTTGGAGATAGTGATGATTACTTTTTAGAATTTAGCCCGATTCTGAGACCAAAGGACCTTTAGTGAGACACAAATCGGAAAAAAGGTGGCGGGTGCAGCTACCATTTCACAAATGGAGATGGCGTTGAGACTGTGGAGCGGCATTATTTGGCTGGCTGATCTGCATGCATGACCATGCAGGTAGAATCAAGTCGGCACACTCGTGGTTACGTAGCATGACGTGCTGGACTCGGTTCAGATTTCCTCAGCATGCGGCTTATCAATGGTCCGTTTATATCAATGGTCCGTCAATATCTCTAGCCAGTCGGGACAACATGATCTGCCACACACCCGTGTCACATCCAGATCAGCCAGAACGATATCTTGATTGCAGAGATACTTGGACCTGGGACCACCAAGGACAAGGACTCGGTAGTATCCCCGTTCAAACTTTGAGATTAGATTGTGAGACACTGTATGAGAATTCGGCAATATTCGGAGCTATCACTTCCCACTTCAATCTCGACTACAAAGCCCTCAGCTTCTCGTTTCCCGTTTCTCGCTTCTCATTTCTTTTCAATTCCCCTTCATTCAATGCTAACCTTTGACGCCTTTGCAACACCAATCCATATTATTCTGCGAAGATGACCGTCAAAGAATCCAAGGACATTGAGCGTATCTGCTCCAACAACATCGGCGAAACCACCGAAGTTGTTCTCGAGAAAGAAGCGCCCGCCGACCAGGCGGCCCAGCTCAACGCTGAGCACCAAGGCTATCCTCCGATGTCGCCAGAGATGGAAAAGAAGATCAAGCGGAAGATTGATTCGTGGATTGTTCCATTGGTGAGAACCATTTGCTCTGCCATCGACGATCCCATGTCATTAATTTCTTCCTAGGGATTATTCACCACTACGCTCGCGGCTGTCGACAAGGTCGAGCTCTCGACGGCAGCCATCTACGACTTTCTCGAAGATAACAAACTATCTGGAACACAGTTTAGTTGGCTGGGCAGTATTCTGTTCGTAGGGGTACGTTCACAATCTTTGCCTCCAATTCTCTCCGTCGCCTCTGACATTTCCCTCCCAGCAACTCGTCGGCTTGTTTGTGGCACCCTACGTAATCCAGCGTGTACCTCCCGGCAGACTCATATGCTACGGCAGTCTTACGTGGTCATCGCTGACGCTCTTGTACGCCGCTTGTCACACTTGGGGTGCTTTCATGGCGCTTCGATTCCTCTTGGGTTTCAGTGAGGCCGTCATCTTCCCTTGTTTAACTCTCATCGTCCAAGCCTTCTACACCAAGGCCGAGCAACCTCCTCGGAATGCGAGTAAGTGTCACTGTCGATCAAATGTGGACACTGGCACTGATTCGTCTTAGTTGTCTTCGCGTTCTTTTCATCCGTGTTCAATGGATTCTTTTCCTGGCTGGTCGGCCGCATCCCCGAAAGCGCTCCCCTCGCTCGTTGGCAGTACTTGTATCTGATCACTGGCACCATCAATACCAGCTATTCCATCTTTCTATTCCTAGTCTTGCCAGACAACCCCATGAACGCACACTTTCTTAACGATGCAGAAAAGTATTATGCCACACAACGTCTCACCGATAATCGCACCGGCATCGCTAAAAAGGACAACTCATGGAAGTGGAGTCAAGCTTTCGAAGCTGTCCTGGATGTAAAGGTTTGGATCATTTTCTTCTACAACGTTGCCGTCAACATCCCTAATGGAGGCCTGGTCACGTTCGGATCCATCATCATCAAGAACCTCGGCTTCGACGCGATGGAAGCTAGCTTGCTCACGATGCCTCTTGGTGTCTTCGCTATGCTCGGCGCCTGGGCGTTTAGCTTCCTGGCGGCAAAGTGGCACAATAGGCGAACTATAGTTGCTTCCATGGCACTACTCCTCCCTTTGCTCGGCACAGCTCTTGTTTACGGCCTGCCGAGAACTGTTCTCTCTGCACAGATGCTGGGTGTCTACCTGATGTATTTATACTGGCGTAAGTCAACCATCAACAGCTCCTTGAGCACTTGACGCTAACTCTATAGCACCTTATGTTGTGTTCATATCTCTCCCGCAGGCTAATACGGCAGGACAAACCAAAAAAGCCGTCACATTTGCAATTGTCAGCATCGGCTATGCCGCTGGAAATTTGATCGGTCCCCAGACTTTCAGAGAAGACCAGGCCCCTCAGTACACCGGGGGTGTTATCGCTATGATGTGTTCCTTTTGCGCTGCCATCTTGCTGGCTCTTACCTACCTGGGAGTATCAGTGATGGAGAACCGTAAACGTGATCATCGTTATGGCAAGCCGGATCCTATGCGTGAGGGTAATGAGGGAGATTTGGGCGATGTTACGGACCAACAGCAGAAGGAGCATTTCCGGTATATGCACTGAGGTTCTAGAATTTCTTTGTGATTCCTGTTACTGCGTCTCTGTTGGCTGTATGTAGACTCAAGTCGCTGTGATGAGTCGTTTGATGGTGGAGGAGCCTTAAAAGTTTTCTTATTTCGAAGGGGTCATGTTAAATGCGGGAATTGCTTTAAAAAGATGTGAAATAAATTTGATCAATATGCTGTTCCAAACACGCACCCTAGATTTCCCTTGTAACTTTGTTCGATTGACTTAGTAAACGTATAGCATTCTTTTTCGTTTCGTAGGTTACTACAATCAGCTGAATTAGGCCAATTTCCATGAGTTTGACTAGCATAATCCTTTCTCGAGGTCTGGACTTGACATTGTCGAACATATAATTAAGCAATGTATGAGGAGATTCTTGAGTATCAGACTTTACTATTAGTATGGTAGGCCAATCTAAAGCTTCGATAAAACTCTAGGGGCTTCGCTCAAGTCATAAAGTTTTCCTACTCGCCAGCTTATATCATCACTGTTACCGGAAACATCTTTCCACTGCCATCTCAACTCGGACTGCTTCTCTTCCTCAATCACCTTCTTAATCCATTGCCCAGCTACAGGAAGCATTTTGAACATATGACCCGAGTCCCCCGTAGCCACTATCACGCCTTTCTTGCCGGGCACGAAGTCAATCACATAGTTCGAGTCGTACGTGTCAGCCACCCAGCACATCTTCTTACTGACGAGTGGCCGCTCCGCCAGCCCAGGGAGTGTCTCACGAAGAAGCTTCCTCACTGACTCCTCATCATGTAATGGAATATAGAATGAGTCTTTTGGCGGCAGAGATACGCTCCCGCCGTTATAGTTTGTGATTCCAGCCCCAGATGGACATATCTTGAGGAGATGAGTTCGAGGATCCGGCTCAAAGAAGAAGCCAAGGTCTCGAGCGTATGTGACAGGCATCCCTCGAAGCCTGGCCGCTTCATTCGGCGTCAATTGCACGTGGGCAACACTCCAAGCCTTGGCTGTTACTTGGGGAGCAAGACTGGGGAGCAAAGTCGCCACTGAAGCCCCAAGGGTCACAACGGTGATCTCGGCGTGATAGACTTTGCCGGATGCAGTGGAAACACCGACGCACCAATCTCCATCCCAAGCGAGACTTTTTGCAGCATCGCCAAGCTTGAACTTGACACCTAGCTCACAGCACGCGGAGTAGATAGCATGTAGGGCGTCTCGGGCGTGAGCGTATCCCGCAAGGCGGTTGAAGTAGCCACGCCATTGCATGGGTCCATCAAAGGCGGGCGCCACGGCCTTGATATCTTCCCGGCTGTTGAGGGCGGTGATTTGATCTCTCCAGGCGGGATGTTGCGATATGGATGCTAGGGACTTGGCCAATGTCTTCTTAGCTTTATCAGGAGCAGCTGGCGAGTTGGCTAGGAGGTAGCCAACT
Source organism: Microcera coccophila (assembly GCA_024112705.1). Classification (NCBI taxonomy): domain Eukaryota; kingdom Fungi; phylum Ascomycota; class Sordariomycetes; order Hypocreales; family Nectriaceae; genus Microcera; species Microcera coccophila. Next base: position 14,340 of record JAMYIC010001373.1, read on the forward strand.
TGATGGTAGTAGGGAGCGAAAAGCGGGTTCTGTTGCCATTGCTTGATGGCATTCTGGTTCAAGGTTAGTTCTCGTCCAGGTGTTTCCGCTTATTTGTTCTTACCAATGCTAACTCGGCGTACCATGGATCTTCATACTCGGCACGGATGATCTTATTGAGATCGTTGCCGGCAGAATCCTCCGAAGGGAGGAAACGACTCTTATCGAGAACCGTAATATCTGTATAACCGGACTTGGCAAGATGGTATGCCGTTGATAGGCCCAAAGTGCCGCCGCCAATGATAAGAGTGCGCTTAGAACTAGTCATGTTCGAGGGATAGGTTAAAGCTCAGCTCTCCCTTCAACGATCAGCATCGAACTACGAGCCTGAGACTTCATAAGAATCGTTTAAGGAATTTCTTGATAATGCGGCGATAGGAGACAATTTAGTCAGTCTGCATATCGAGGTAGTGTTGGGCGAAGAACGAAAGGTAGTATCAAGAACGAGGTCGCCTTGCAGAGTGGGAGCGGGGTACGACCCCCGGCCAACAAGCCGATACGAGTCAGTCGTGCATCTCGAGGAAACTCTACGCGGCCTGCAGCACTCGATAAGTCACGCTATCAGGTTATCAGGTTTTTATATCGGTAGACCGTTCCGATGCTCCGCTACTACCTATACTGACTCGTTCATGCAGTACAAGCAAATGTCGTACGCCACGTTCGCCCTCACCACGGATACACCTCGTTCTACGATACTTCCTAGTATAACAAGATGATCTAGACAGTTGCGTTGTATTCCACATATGTATAAACGAATCGCCAAACCCTCGATCAGTATCACTTGGATGGCACTTCGAAAAAAACAGCCTTGGACCCCTCTCCTTGATAAGCCTCATCAAGCTTGTAGAAGCCCTTTCTCTCAAACTGAATGATGCTTCCTTGCGGCAGCTCCGCGATATTGCAATCCGCGAACGCTTGGGTGTGGAACTCGCTGATAGGAGTAAGGAACTCTTCGAGATCGTCTTCTTTCTCCAGTTTGTCCTTGGTAATGAGGTAGTCAAAGCTGACAAGGTCAACTGGAACCAAATTGTTGTTGGAGGTTGCAAGCCAGGTCACCTTCTTCTTGGTCTTCTTGAAGTCGCCCGGAAGATTCAGCTCTAGATCAAGCCTTGACAGGATACCGTCTTCGCTTCTGGTGATACTGCGGACGTAGGCATTGCCCCAGTTCATGAGTGTTATCTCCTCATCTACCTCGAAAGATTGGGCATCGACTTGCTCGAGCAGAATAGTTTCATCGTAAACTACCATTTTGGTTCCAAGCTCGAGATTCTTCCCATGTTTGGGCTTCGCGACAATCTCGGGTTGCTGAAGGCCGATCACCCTGCAAGAGACGGCTCTAGCCTGAACAATGGCTATATGGCGAGGCGCAACAGGGTCGATATGCTTTCTATTCATGGCCCAGAAAGCGCCCCATTCGAGATTCAAGACGTTCCGGCTTGGGCCTTGCTTGAGAATGAACTCTCGCAAAGCGGGAACAACAACGCCTCGTCTCAGGGTTCCCCTGATGGTTGGCATTCTTGGATCGTCCCATCCCCAAACTTTACCGTCATCCACGATCCGCGTAAGCTTTCTTTTCGAGAGAACTGTGCGAACAAAGTTGAGGCGCGAGAAATCCCAGATTGGAACTTTACGCAGCCCGAGTGCCTCCTGCATCCATTCGTACTGAGCGTTACGATCGCGGTACTCATTTGTACGCAAGGCAAGCGTAATGCCCTCGATAGAGTCCAAGATTGGGGCGCAGAAGTCATAGGTGGGATAGACTTTCCACTGAGTTCCGGTGCGGTGATGAGGTACAAGATTACACCGATAGATGACGGGATCCCGAAGCGTGCCGTTCGGACTATCGTACGCGATCCTTGCGCGAAGAGCCCATCGGCGTCCTTCCTCAGAGCCGACTTTCATCTCTTCGAATCTTGCTAAAGTCTCCTCGATGCTGAGGTTGCGCCGCTTCGACGGGAGGCGATTCTTCCGGTCTTCATCCCCCTTGCCGAGCTCTGCATCATCCACGAATGCCTTACCATCCTTGATCAATTTAATGGCGTATTCGTACATTATCTGGAAATAATCGCTAGAGTAGCTGATTCTATCAGGGAAGATGTCCATCAGCTTCAGGTCATAAAGAATGGCTTCCTGGAACTCCAGCTTCTCCTTCGAAGGGTTCGTATCATCGAAGCGGCATAGTAGACTGCCACCTGCTTTGCGTGCGAAATAATCGTTCAGAAGCGCAGCCTTCGCGTGGCCGAGATGAAGATATCCCGATGGTTCTGGCGGGAAACGGGTAAAGACCGGGCCAGTGATTCCCGGTGCGTCGATATCGTAGCTTGCTCCCGCGGCACTCGCTGCAACACGAGCTGCTGCCTTATCCTTGGAAGACGCCGCGGCGATCTCATTAAGTGCTTTAGTAATCCAGGAGTTCGACTCTTCAACATAATGATACCATCTGGTGACGTTGTTTCCTGCCTTGCGAATTGACGAAAGAGCAACGTTGTTACCACGAATGATGGCCCATAGCAGTACATCGACAAAGCTCAGACAATACCCCACGATGTGTGATCGGAGGACAAGGTGAGTGTTGAGTTCTTCGAGAGCCCGGCGAAGGTCTTGGAAGTTGGGAGATGCAAGTACTTCACTCTTCGTAATCCATACTTCAAGCTAGAACTGAGTTAGAAACCGCGCAGGTATACTTGTCTCAATTCAGTCGAAAGCTTCACTAACGAGAGATAGCTCTGGAGATCCAGGAAGATCAATGGCACGTCTTGCAAGACTCCGAAATACGCCAATGTCATTTGTAATTGTGCCGTTTGCCAGTGTCAGTCGGACGGCCGAGTTGTCACCCAGCCTCTCGCCTTCCTGACGGTTTGTTTGAAGATTGAGCAAGAGACTCTTGCTTTTGAGATAGGTAGTGAGAGCCAAACTTGGGAACACCAGAGCGGGGTTGGCTTTCGTGGCAAACTCGAGCGTTGCCATCATGTCTGTGTCTCTCGAGGTGTGTTGTTCAAGGTGTTGATGCTCCAGAGGCTTTGACTCATATTCTCGATCCGATGACTGCGAGTTCTTGTGCGTTATGTAGGTAAGGGTCACCGCCTGCCATTTTCAGCTAGGTAGCTCAGGCGCTTAACCGAGCGGCTTCCGCTGATCACAAGCAATGGTGATGCTTGCTTATAACGATCCCTGCAGCGAAGTTGACCAGTACTCATATCGTCCTTTCGCTATTCGAGGCGAACCACCCCGTAATTCCTGATAGCTCTTGACAACGATGAGGTAATAACTAGGAGTCTCAGGCTCAGTGACTCTACATGAAATCGTTTATGACTGATCCCATGGATGAAAGAGCGGCTCCGAGTTTGGTGTTAGCCCATCGTGAACTCGTTGTAAGGAATACTTACAAAACTCTAGCGCTACCGGCAAAGTATCAGTATGGCTACAGAACAAGTGATGTAATTGTGAAATACTTCAGCTTCTCTATCCCGTT
>JAMYIC010001374.1:2776-14482 GCA_024112705.1 Microcera coccophila
CACAAGTAGAGCAAGGGTACATGGATATCACTGTACCTAATGTTAGACATTGATCCTAACTATTAACAACGTGTATCTGCTCTGCGCCTCCTCTCAAGCTCCGTCTTCTCATTCGTTTTCTCTGGCACGTTTCCTTTCCTAATCCAATATGTGCGACGGGATGACCAGTCGGCATACCTGTAGCAATCTGGGGATAGGTTCATAACCAAACCTACATCCGTGACTGTCACATACGACCATACCCATCAGAAAACTCGGGATCCCGTCCGCTCTCCTCTTTGATAAACTGATGAGGGGCCAATTAGTAGCTAGGTCGGTGACGACTAGCGAATCCTGGCTGTTGTATGTACTCTCCTCTTTTTTTTCTTTTCTTTTTTCCTCTCGTAAGATGGTGAGCAATCGAGGAGACGATTCGCGCCCATTCGACGTAGCATTTCTGTTTGCGTAGACTTCGTGAACTGAGATACTTGCGGAAAGATGTTTTGGCAACAAATTAACAAGGGTACAAGCCAGGTCATGGCGTACATGGCATGTGCGTCGCTGTGGAATTGATGGCACTTGATGCCTGTGGAGTCTTTGGGTGAGAGATCCAATATTTACCCTTGGCAGGTTAGTTTTAGTGCTTGGTATGGCATTGTGCAGCAGTAACAGTTTGCTATGATCGGAAGATTGGTGCTGGTCCGTTCAGCAGTCTGGTTACAGGCCAACCGTGTGTGATTGACTGGAAGTTGAAGATTTCGCTTGAACGAGTGATGACGATGAATCGCGCCTTGGTGCTGGTGTCAGTCGACCCGGACAGGGCTTTCCAAAGATTTTGGATCGAATAAACTTTTATTACATCAAAAGTCCCTTCTGTGAGCCCAGAAATCCTGCTCCTGGGGTATTTCAGCGATTTTGCGATCCAACTCTAGTTCGACCTAGCGCTGAGTTGCAGTGGGAATGCGACCTATTGTCACAGCTCACTGACATCAGGATGCTCCTCCATCATTTAGGCTTTTGGCCCATCAAACCTTGTGACGACATTCATGCCAGTCTTCCCCGAGTCCCAGAGCCACTTGGGATTGGTTCCGGTGTGTTAGGGCAACTATTTGTTGCAGATCGCTCCAGTGTTTTCTGACATCAGCCAAGGCTCTGGGAAGGGCCTCATGACTGTAACTCTAGAAGCCATAGGTCTTGTTGTGATTCCACTTAAGAATTTCTCAGTGAACCTCACAAATTAGCGAATGTTGATACTTTCTGACTGTCAAATACTGCTATTGAGTCTAGCTCTGGCTCGTCATTCGGTGCTCTATTATTTGTGAGGACTCGGAATATGTTGCTCTCTGCGGAATGATTTCCAGGACTCGCCTGTCAGCCCTTTTCATACCCGTTCACAGCCCTGCAAATGAGGTTCATGGGTCGTACAATTCGTGTCATAAATGTCTCTTTTTGGCCTGCATCGATATATCCCCTATCTCGAAGTCAGAAGGCAAGTTACTTGGTTGACGTCTGAGGCTGACTGTATGTGGAATCTTAGGGTCAAGTAAGACACAGGAAGTCTCGTAAGCGGAATTGAATGCCTCTTGCATGAGATTCCGGAGCCGAGACTATTTATAGAAGGATACAGGTTGACGCGTCAGCAGAATAAAGGCTGTGGGGGCCGTGGGAGGGCGGTAGGTCTGCTGCACATCAGTATCACTCAGCAATAGAAAAGATGCAAATCACCATCTGACTATTATTTGATAACAGTTTTACTCACGCATGGCTTGTTGGGACTCATTATCAAGACGTCAGTAGAGTCACCCGTAAAGATATTTGGAGCTGGTTAGCAGCCTCTATATCTGCGTCAGCCAGTAACAAAATGCGACGATTTTATCCCGAGGGCTACGCCGATGTATTGATTGGGCTATTCCAGTAGTTTTATCATGTATTTCGAGAAACGTTTAGATTTTTACAGTTCCTAGTTTAACGTGAAGCCCAACGGATTGATCAATGATAGCAACGACAGAGCTAGGATGGTCTTGCCTCACCTTGATTGAGATATTGAACAAGCGCATCATCGTACGTTATTTTGCTCCCAGTTGGTATTCAATATCAACTACACCCAATGGGGATAAGAGAGACTGATCCCTGGCTGGGCCCGAAATTTCACGTACCACACGTGTACGTAGTACGCTATCCGATGTTTCCCTTGCCTAGCTTTGACGTTTAATCCTTGGGACACTAGTGGCTTCGAGCTAAACAATCTGGTCCCGCTTGAGGAGTCACTAAGCATGCAACAGGATCCTAATATCAGACTGTAGGTCAGAAAGATTACGCTCGTTCAACTTTGTACAGGATTTCAACGAGGGGTTACCCTGGACATGATCCCACGCTCTGCGGCTCGGTAATTCGGAAGCGAAATTTCCCGAGTCGGAACGGCCGGCAAATCCTTCCGACGCTTCCCCGCTTCGACGATTCCGCCGGTTTCCTTGATTCGGAGGTTATCTAGAGCACGGACTGAAGCGAAAACACGGCAGATGACGGCAGCTAATCGAGCAACTCTTTGACGACGAATTTCTACGGTACCAGCGAACTCAAGATACCAAGTCTCCGCTCTGTTGCCGACAAGCTGCCCGCAATGGCTTCTAACCCACCTGCAGAGTGCTGCACCACGGGATTTCAGCACGAGTAAGCCCATCCCGTATCTCCCTCCAGCTGGGCTTCAGCCCAATATTCTCGCAATGCCGATGCGGCCTCTATTCAACATCGGAGAAGCTGACATGTTTCCAGAGGCGAGCCCAAGGGTAAAACCGTGCAGGTTGGCAAGGCTCACGACGCCTATCTCGCGAGTTCGTCGACCGAAGGCGGCAATAAAAAGGGCACAATTCTGTTCATACCCGATGTCATCGGCATTTGGCAGAACAGCAAACTCCTGGCCGACAATTTTGCCAAACACGGTTACGACTGCCTCGTCTTGGACATCTTCAATGGCGATCCCGTCCCCCTGAATCGGCCCTCAGGGTTCGACATCAAAGCTTGGATCAGCCAAGGCTCAAGCGGCGACAATCCCCATACAGCCAAGTTCATTGACCCCATAGTCGAGTCCGCAATTGCCTACTTGAAGGAATCGCACGGCGCTGAGAGGATAGGGGCGGTGGGATATTGCTTTGGTGCAAAGGTAGCTGGCACTCGAACCCCGATGCGTCGATTAGACCCTGGCTGATAACCTCGCGCAGTATGTTGCTCGCCATTTCAAAAGCGGCATCAACGTCGGTTACATGGCGCACCCTTCGTTCGTCGAAGACGACGAATTGTCCAGCATTACGGGGCCATTGTCTATTGCAGCCGCTATCCACGACGATATTTTCCCTGCCGACAAGCGACATTCATCCGAGCAGATTCTTGAAAAGACTGGTCAACCTTACCAGATAAATCTCTTCTCTGGGGTTTCACACGGATTTGCGGTACGGGGCGATCCTTCCAAGAAGATCGAACGTTTTGGCAAGGAACAAGCCTTCTTGCAAGCTGTGACTTGGTTTGATGAACACCTTGCTTGATTGCAGTGCATACTGGGGCATCTCAAAGGCTCTCGATACTTTCTTGGGCGAAAAAAGCACTCAAAAACGCTCATAGCTTTTCCTAACGTCTTCGGAAACCGCTTCATTGGAACAGTAAACAGTAGTATGATACGTCGAGGGATGTCATTTCATCAAGACCCGTGCCTTTGTTACTGCCCATGGTTCATCGCAAAACCCCAAACCCATTTTGTATTCCGTTTCACAAGCCGGGAATCTACCCACCATGAGCTGTTGTGAATCACCAGTCACCGACGTGATTTCATCCGTGACTCTGCCGTATCACCATCGATTAGACGGTTATTACTATTCTATCAGCAACTCGTAAGCAAATCAGGTTCAAATGCTTGATTTGTTTCGTCAACCTTTCTGTTGACCATCCGCTGCTGCACCTACCAGACACTCGCCATTGCAAGGTAAGGTAGTCAACTCTATCAATTGTTCATCATAAGAATATTCGACCACACTGGCTCGTGCCTAAGCTGCAACAACGCCAGCACTGCATCAGCTTCTTTGACAAAGATACGATGCGTAAATAGGACTTTCAGCTTCACTTATCCACGCGTTATTCACTCTAGGCGCCCTTCGACATATTCACTCGTATTCGCGCGTGCGGCAATGATGGTCAAAACTAAAGTTGGAACACGAACCATTTCAAGGCGCTGTCGAGAGCGTCCAACTATAAACTTCTTTCTGATTCCATAGATATGGGCGAGACGTGGGGCCGGAACACCCATCGAACGGGTTGGGGGCGTGAGGACGATGGTTGATCTTTCCTAAAGTCCACGAGGCCATGGCGGCATTGTGTACCTTCGCGCCGACCTCGAACGAGATATAACCTGGCAAACGGTCGACCAGCCAGCAGGCGAGCTTACGTTCGGCAACTGTTCGGTTGTGATATTGTTGGCAGAGGCCTGAAGTTTTACCGAAGCGGGCGGATCCCACAATCGCTCTGCTGTTGTACATATTATCCTGTCTCCCGACATAGAGCCGGCATTACTGACAAGACATGATTGAATGGAGACGAACCTCGCTTATTACGGCGTTTTTAGCTTTCTCACTGATGGCCGCGACGGTACCAGCCTCCTCATGTCCACCAACTGTTACCGCGGAGAGCTGCGGTGGTTGGCCTTCAGCTGTGAGGGCTTGCATGTCTTCAATCAGGTAGAGAGGCGTACAAGATGACCTAAGCGGGAACAGTGCGGTTATCTTTGAATTACCTGTTGATGTGTCATGTCTGGCGAATATCATGCCATTTCTGTATTTCGTCGCTGGACGCTGGAATTGCAAAATCGATAGTCAGCAACTATTGTCTCCGACATCGAAGCTTATTTTCTACTTCTCGAAAAGTTGGAATCAAAGGGACTTACCGGATGTACGCACCGACTCGTGGAATGATAGACGGGCGCTGATCATAAAGTCTCGACCTCCCCCCGGACGGAGTGCCACGACGCGGCTAGATAGGGACAAAAGGGCACTTTCCCAAGGTTAAATCACCTCAGAAACTGACTTATGTCCTTTCTCGGGTAGCATGCAGCACGCTTAAAAAGGGAACAGGCCGAAGATATAGGGGAAACCATCGTCTAGTCGGAGAGATTTGCAGCTTGATCAAGTTTGTCAATCTCCTGAAGATGTTTGGCTTGCTCCTATCAAGGTTTGATAGAATCCAGAGAAGCTCTATCATTCAAGGTTTGCCCTGAAACTATTTGAGCCTGGAGAGTTCTTAGTGCCTGCGATGGTTGATACCCCCGACGATGCCCCAGCGAGATTGGTTTCTGCGAGCATCATGGTCAACAGCAAGGACTCTTCTGCCCGAATAGTGAGTTCCATGACACTAGATGGGAGGCATTTCACACAATTCGAAGCTGTGATATTGCCGCAGCCGCTGGTAGCGTGCACACGCCGACAGAGCGTAGACTGGGTTCATGGGCTTAATTAAGCAAAGCTTCAGGAAGTTGAAGGACACATAGTAGGCGGCAGCTTCCAGCTTTACTTCTTCCAATAGGAGCCTAATGTTACTTCATTACTATAATTACTAGCTATAATTCTGAAATACCCAACGGTAATTAGATCTTTTTGCTATCTCACCGCTCACTAGATAAAGCTGCTATAAGCTATAGGCTTAGGGGGCTACCGCAGAGCTCGAGCCGAAGGCGAGGAGAGCCCCCGGCAGGGCCGCCGGAGGCAAAAGAGACGCTCTAGCTTTACGTTCCCAAAGGACAAGGATCTCAGTCGTTGGCATAGGACCTAGTATCTAATGGGAGCGAGAAGCGATCTTCGAAATGTGCTATAACGTGGTAGAATGACAGCTACCTCCTTGACCGTTTCTCTTGATTTAAGGCTTGCTAACCCAAGAGTTGATTGAACTCGTTTGTCTCGGATGTCGGCTCAGGGGGAAACAACGGCCACCGTTCCCGTCTACGTTTGTCTGCCAGGTGTCGAAGCTGAAAGTGTGCCACGAAATGAATCTCCGTTTTTGTAGTAGTCGCATCAATTCCGGGGGGGCTATGATCATGTTGACGCGTCTCATTTTAAAGCGTCAGCTGTAGCCAGCAGTGAAGCAGTCATTACCTTCGATGAAAACCCTCATCTCAATCGCTGTGTGGGGTGAGCAGGAGAGGCTTCACTGGCACCATCAGCCAAAGGCCAGCAAAGAGAGAATACGTTGTATATGGCGCCTTCGTAGGCTATGAGTCGCATTCACGCCCAGAGGAGCAGTGTGTTTACCTCCTCTAAAGTAGATACAAGTTCGACAGCCCGCTGAGTATCGCCCTCGGGTAAACTTCTCATGCTGAGCGATGTCATCTATACTATAATTCAATGCATTTCCAAAGGGGCAGGCATAGCGTCTGAGTATGCTGCAGCACTAGCCACATCCTTGTTCCATGCTGTGAATTGTTTAATCTATTCAAGGCGCTATTCATGTTTCAACTGGTCCACATAAAACGAACTAGCCAGGTTCAGAAAGTCAGCCTGCTGGATGACATCTTCTAGCATTTGGAAAATGATGCGGACAAACGGCCCGGGTTCAAGCAACGCTACTGGGAGTCGAGAGAAAACGCTTCACTGAGAATCCCAATGAAGGGACAATCGTGTTACTCAGGCTTGATCTATAGAGTTGATGCTAAAACGAGATTGATTGAGGATGACAGAAGCAGGCATAATATACTTTCAAGTCTGGAAAGGCCGGACCCCAGAACGGCCAGGGCATATCCCTCCTGAGTGATAAGTCACCACAGGGTGCCGGAACTTCAAACTTCCTTGAAACGCGACAGAGGACCAGTGCGCAATGTTTAGGCCAGGCGAGTTTGTCTTGCTCAAGAGCTCAAGACAGACAATGACTTGACAGCGCCCTTCACGAATTAATGACTCCTAATCAAAAGAGCCCGCTGTCTACGAGCAAGCTGCTCGCCCAGGGTGCGTAGATGAGTGACGTGGCGTGTCTGGAGAAGTTACGAGTTGCTGAGCTGCATGCGGATCACGAAAGAGATCATATGGAGCAAGGCTATAATGATAAGACTTTGATCATGGTTGCTCTGCAATGTTGTATTTAGCACCATTCTTCATAGTCCTCGAGCCTCTCTAATCGCCCGTGTCGAGTCCACATCTGTAGGAGAAACGGAATGCGTAAGGCAGGCGACCATTCTTTGGTGATCGCTTGTGGAAAATGGTAGTCTCGTTGTCTAATTAGTCGCGTGTGGTAAATGTAAGTTGAAAGCCTCGACATGAGTTATCGACACACTTTTACAAGAGTCTATTAGAATCTTGTATTTCCGTTGGATCTACTGAGCCTTGCAAAGAATTCTTTCAGACTAAGGGTAATACCCTTGAAAACATGTTCGGTGCCTTCAAAGTAGAGTGTGCTGAGAGGAGGCTCTAAACAAGTAAACTAATATTTCGAAGAACGGCAAAGGGGAGCTCGACTATGACACCTTTATCACGGGATATCGAGGCTCTTTCACCTGGCTCCGTCTTTATAACATGGCTTGAAGTGTATAATGCGTCCTCAATAGTCATCTTTATAAGTAGAATATGCAAGCAATTCAAGCACTCCAAATGTGTCTTTAGTAACTAGTGGGTTGTTTTTTGTAACTAATACCCAATGACTGCAGCCTCGCTGGTGGCATCCGCCAACACCTCACTGTCTCCCAATTCTCAGAGCGGCTCTGTGTCGAGAACGAAGGGACATCCCAACTGCCAAGGATTGAGAAACAATGCTACTTTCTCTGAAACAATCGCCCAGACTTAATTGCCGCTGCATACTGCCGAGGCGACACTCCCACACCCCGCCATGGCTTTGACGTAGGTAATGGCAGGGATTCAGGTCCTGTCCGTTGCGTGAACGAACCCTCGGAGCGTCTCCGATTGTATCCCTAGCCTCGTAGGGCCGCAATCTAGCATCAGATAGGAAACAATAGCCACTAGCGTAGATCAGGCACTGCCTTGCTACTAAGCCTCATTCCTTAGTGTGTGATTCCGCCAAAAGCAGTAAAATTTTTGGCCTCCGGGCGCAGTATCCTTGCTTTCGATATTCGGATGGTTTCCACAATAGGAAAGTTTATGAACACGCTGCTCGGAGGAATTTTCAGCCTCAAGTGAAGCCGATCGGCTGGTATCACGGCAATTTGTGGCAGATGCTCAGTTCGCTGCAGATGCCTACAACATAGAGGGTTAACAAAAATTGGAGGTTTATTTCCCGAGCGGATAGCCCTGCTTGTGGGGTGTCTCAATCTGCCCAGAACATCGATGATATGACACATCGCTTGGTGTCCGATCTCACATGAACACCTGTGGGGGGAGGGACCCTCTGTGGGCTACACAGTCTGCGATGTTATCGTCCAAACTCGAACGACAAAATTCACTCGGTACACGTCTTACTGACATCGATTCACGCTTCTTATCGGGGAGGAGTAACAGAGTAGCTTCAAATATAATTTAATCCAACTCAGGGATGATACTGATCAGTCCATACCCAACCTTCAATTATCCATACCCATCAATATTTCTCCTATCAGTGACCTCACATGGGGCAACCCGTTCCATTTCCCGCGGGATCCAGGTCAGGTCTGTAAGATTCCGGTGGCGACCTCACATACTCCTCATCGAACGCGTGCTTCGTCTCCCGAGTACACGCTTTAGACTCGTAAGCCCCTCCGGAGAAGCGCCAGTCTATCCAGCCCATCCACTCCGCTTCGGCGGCTTCTGTCAGCGGAGAGTGGTCGATCCCGGCGAACAAGCTCAAGTGAACCTCGTTCCCGGCTTGGCAACTCGTATTCCACGCCTGCTGCGTTGTCTCTGCAATGACGGCCGTGTCGTTCAGGCCCTGCACGACGAGGATTGGTGCCGGCGACTTCGCCCCTTGAGCGGGGGCATGGGCAGCCTGCCACTCCTTCAGGAACGGAGTGTCGTGTTCCAAGCCCGAGGCGTTGACGATGTCTTTCAGTTCCAAGTCCATGACGAGCCCCATGTGGGCATTGGCGCAGAGCTGCAACTTCTCGCCCATGGCAATGCGCTTCTGCATCGTCTCCGTCAGCATCGTCGGTTTGTAGTTGGGGTTCGCGCGCGAGGCTGCAATGGGCAAGTAAGGCACGTATCCGGGGAACTTGACGTCTGTCGTATCCTGCAGCAACATATCAATGACGTGCGCCGCCGGGGCCAGAGCCACCGTGCCGAGGTAGCTCGTATCGTTGCGCACGTATTCGCTCTCGGCGAGCTTCCACACCGTCCCGCCGCCCTGCGAATGTCCCACGCTGATCCATTCCTTGGTGAACACATGGCCAAAGAGCTTTCGGGCGGCAACGACACTGTAGTAGACGTCCGTGGCTTGGGCGTCGAAGCTGCAATACTTGTGCGTCGTGAAGTTGTTGCCCAAGCCGGCGTAATCGGTGGCTACCACGGCGTACCCTCTGGCAACGAGAGGCTGCCAAGTGTTGTAATCAAACAAGTTTGGGCCGTTGGAGGGAGCACAGCCGCCATAGGTCCCGACTGTTCCATGCGCATACGCCGCCAGGGGGAAGGTTGTGTTGTTTCCGACCTTGTCCTTCTTCGCCGGTCCAAAGCGGCCCATGTTCGATGTAAACGGAAAGGCGATAAATCCAGTGGCTGGTACATTTTTCCCATCCACGTCAACTGTTGTATACTGGAACTTGTACGCCGTCGTGCCGGCTCTGAAGCTTCGTTCGTTGCCCGTCGCGTTGATGGGCTGAAACTTGAGCACATCGCCGGGCTTGCTGCCGGAAAAGTTGCTCGCCGTGGCGTAAAAGTCAAAGTCAAAGTCCTTTCCGACACTAGCAAAGTCCGGTGGGCTGTTCAGCTTGAGGTTTTTGTAGCAGGCATCACCGCATTCGAACGCCTTAGCATCCGCGGCAGAGATGTCGAGGTCGCTGGCTTGCTTTGCGGCTGTGAAGTTCGTGAGGGCCGCAGCCAGGGAAAGGAAGAGAAGAGACTGCATTTTTCTTGATATTGTTCAGAAGAGAATCTCAATGTTCAAAATCACCACCCGGTGGCTTGTACGGTGGTTTATATGGCCGCGGTTGGATGTTGTCTCCTCTTGTGATCGAGGCATTGGAGACTGCTGGTTTTATATCCCTAATCCTTGTCAATATCAATCCTACCAACTCCACCCAATCGGTGAAATCTAGCATACTTGTTCTTTACCTTGCCTTGTGATGATCCCGCGTCCATCTACCGCGTTTCAACTGCGATCGACCCGTCCTTATCTACCGCGACTGACTCGATTCATGCTAACGCATATCAATGCAACGTGGCCGGGGATGATGGTGGGATAGGAATGCGGAGAAACGCTAACAAACGTCCAGACCAACCGTTTTGCTAGTGCGTACCCTGATTTCTGAGTGCTTGGACCCGGACAAATAATTGTATGGCTTTCTTTACTGAGCTATCTCTTGATGCTTGGGGTCAATGAGTTGTTTAACGAGTGTTTGCTTGGTAAGCTACCTCTTTGCTTAACTTGGGCGTGGAATCCAGGAAATGTAGCTAAAGTGCTTGTAGGGATGCTTAGTAGCCTGTTTTTTTCTGCTGCAGCAGACCATCATATTTTCATGATATGATGACTTGGTATTCTCTCTAAATTACAATTCTACTGGGAGCTATGTAGATAGGCTGGCGAAAATACTTGGGTCTTCAAATTTCGATCAACGTCTTTCGATCTTTACCAGTCTTCTCATCGAAACATTTACTATGGCCCATCCGAATTATTCTAGGCAAGACAGCTCGACGAACTTAGATCTTAAGAGCCGGGACACTAATGTCTAAGAGCACACACGAGCCTGTCTGAACATCGCCCTCGTTGCAAAATTGGGCAGAGAAGAGTACAAAAGCTGGGGTTATAAAATGCACGAGTACCCAAAGTTTCCGCAAATAGGCCTTTGCTTATCAAAAACAACCAGAAGAATCTTGCCTAGTGAAACAGCATCTTAAGTCGTAAGCCTGACCAGCCATCCTCCAGTGTGACAAAACAGACTGATATTGGTCGATTCTGCGATGCTGCGAGCTACTCAGAAGCTCATTGAGGGTGATCTTGTGAGATGAGCCACTAGCTCATGTTTATGATCTCGAGTCAAATTGCTGTGCAGGATTGAGCCAGTCCGGCCGGATTATGTGACGCGTACTTATTTACCACCTGCCCATTTGCGCCGCAGACTAGAAAGGGCATGTATCGGATTTCTTAATTTACTTAGATCAATGACTTATATTGCCACTCAAGAGGGACATTGCGATCGGCATGCTCGATGCTACTGGCGGCCTGAATACTAATTTCTCGGGCCCTGTAGCTTCTACATATGTTAGCTGCTCAGAACGCACAAATTTATCATCTTGAGTTGAAATACGCCTGAAATTTGAGGATTTACGATTATGAGGTTTGACAATGGAAGAAGAGTGTCTTCGCGGCGCGAGACATGGGCATGGATCAAGTCGGTCAAAGGCCTGCGTGGCCAGGTAGCATAAAGACCGCAATAGAACTAGAAGAGACTAACTTTCCGAGAGCGTGGAACCCTTGTGAAAGGAGCTAGCTTTTCCAAATCCGTGCGGTGAAGATGACGGTGATGAGATGACTAGGGTGTCGAGGGGGCTCCTCAGGATCATGCTAAAACTTTGTGATACGTGAAGTTATCACAGGGGCCCGGATCGTCCCTGTGACCTGAGCGTG
>JAMYIC010000139.1:0-20047 GCA_024112705.1 Microcera coccophila
CCTCCCCGTACTCGACCCAGACCATTTCTCAACTTCCGCCAAGTAACACAAGTTACACGACCCCCACCCCCCTACAGCCGTCAAAACTCAACAAATCAAATTTTTTTCACGTCGTACCACCTGAAAGCATGTGTCAGCTAGGCTCGGTCTTTTGTGCGAGGTGCTACAGGCTCTACATGGTCCACATGCAACGTTGCGACCAGGCTCTGCGGAACCGCGGGCTTGAGCCCAAGGTGGCGTGGCCGGTCGTTTCCCAGTTCTGCTGGTCTCCGGATCGGGGCTGCGCTGGCCTTGTGCTTCGGACACACCCTCTGGTCATGGGGCATTGCAGGCTTTGCCTTCAAACGGACGAGGAGCCCCTGACAGGTAAGAATCCACGGTTTTGGGGTTGAGCATACGAATCTGACTTCTGGTAGTGGAGATGATTGAGGAGATAGCGGAGGATACTTGGATTCGGGGATTGGCTCCTCAGGTACCGCGCTTTGGGAGGTAGGAAATCTGATAACGGACCTAGTGGAGATGCCCCTGATGGAAGTTGAGAGCTGTCAAGTTGAATGATCCATGACACTCATAATCATGATGGATTAACCAAGTGAATTATTGCTATATCTGTTTAATCCGTGAAGGACTAGTATCACTGGATTCAAATTTTAGCATTTTCAGTGTTCAAAGACGAACGGAACCTCCAAAGAAAAAAGCTATTTCCCTATAAATAGATCAAAACTTAGTCTAAAAATCTCCCACATGTTCTAGCTCGGCTTGATCTCAACAACTCGGCCTCCCCTTCCTGACATGTCCGACAACTGATCTTCCATACTGTGAATCTCCGCTTCCAGCTCCCTAGAACTAACTGTCCGTGACGCTGCATCAAAATCAATAAGCGTCGCCTTGTCGGGATGAACGAGAAAGTTGTGCTTATTGACGTCCCCGTGTTTGATACCCAAGTGGTGTAGCTTCTTCAAAGCTTGGTAGCACAGGGGAAAGTCGTCCGGTGTGGCGTGGCGACAATCCGCTACCTGCGCCATGATAAATCCGATGACCCTGCCCTCCTCCGTTGGGTGAGCAAGAAAATCTGGGCCTATCTGGTGACCTTCTATCCATCGATAAGCCGTCGTCTCTGCCTCCAGTTGGGGTATCTCCCATGGAAATCGAGCAAATTTTGCGACAACCGGCGAGCCGAAGCGAGAGCAAGTGGCCTCGTAGACGTTGGAGCGAAGCTTTTCCCCCAATGCGAAGATCTAGGTGATCGATCTGAGTAGGGTGCCATATTTTGGTGATTCCTGGGAATTGTACTCTGGAGACAGAAGAAAAGCAAGCACTTCCTGTCACGGGGTCGCGCGAGACGTGACCTTTGTTCCAGTCCCCGGGTGGAAAAGGTGGAAGAAGGGAGAAGAGAGAAGGGCCGAAGCACATGTCGATATGATCAAAGAGACCCGCATCGACGGTGATATACTTGACAAATCTTTTGTCAACAAGAAGTCGAAATTCGCTTTCGTCGTATGGGTCGACGCTCGCTTGAAGCAATTGTAGGTCAGGTGCGTAGTCTTCCATCTTTTGATCCGTAACTCAATATCGGCAGACGTTTACGTGGGTAACGTTTGTGTGAAACAACATTCAGAGAAGGAAGAATCCAGTTGCTAACGTGAACATCATCAGCTAACTTAGATCCCTGGAGCCACGGGTCTTTTAACGCCAGAGTAGCCAAGGGGGAAAATCATAATCCAACACTCAGCGCTAATCCAAACATCGCGGGAACGCCTTGACGCAACGGTCTCGCATGTTGGGCCAACATGAGATTACAAGACATCAGCCTCGAAGAGAGGATAAATAAGACGGTCCCGCTGTAGAATTAACTCAAGCTGTCTTCTTTACTCACTCCAAGCCACTCATCTGTCTATTTCCCTCTGTCTTTCAAATTTCCCTTCGCGAAAAATCAGTGCCTACGCTTCTGTTACAAGCCTCCAACCCGAGTCATTGTTGCTTTGTCCCTCAAACTCAGCTCTCGTCCTCTCAAATCGGCATTTGTAAGTATATTCTAGACTTCTCCGGCCGAAACAAACTAACCCATGGCGTCGAAGCAACATGTGCGACATCGACTACTGCATGTACACCTGTGGGTGTAAGAAGTATGAAAAATATCGCCAGTGTATTGCGAGACTGAGCACCAACGTCAAATGTGCACGGCTCTATGAAATTCGACTTCCAGACTCAATGCATATGTGTGCAAGACACATGGTCAAGTCAGGAAAGGATGTGATGAGACGCTAGTGTCGTTGATGGGATTCCGATGAGGAGGAAGATGGGGGGTAACGGTCTATGTAGTTGGTCGCCTTTGAGGAATATTCTAGTACTACAAGCTATTTACGGGTTACCATCACGCAATTTTAACCAACATCTGACACTCCTGCCTCCGCCCGGATACGGGGTGCGTGATGGACACCATTTTCGATAGATCCGCATTGTTGAATGTGGTCGTGAAAGGAGGATGCAGTGAATTTCCGCCTCATGTGAAGGGGAAAGCGGCTAGATCTCGCGCAACCCAAGCAATGAAACCCCCAGTCTATTGTATTTGGATATAATCTATTTATCCACGGCACTCGAACAATAGCCGCGAATCGAAACGGGTTCCCCGAACGTCCATCGTAGGGGTCCCCCGTGGGAGGTCTTCGGATGCGAGGCGTTCTTTGCAATTGCTGTGGTTGTGTCACCCTTCTCTCGTAATCTTCCAGATTCTTCACTTCCTGATCAGCGGCAAATCTATACATGGCGTCTGGCGACCCGTGGCGGGCAGTGGCAAAATTAAGTGCGGATTCATAGTCGACCAGGACAGTCTTGGTAGCTTTCTTCTCGTTTGGCGAGTATAAGCTAGGTATGACTCTCATACAAGGCAGTTGTTCAACGACGGCTCTCTCTCCAGTCCAAATTTCCGACAGGCATGGCTTAGCCTCAATGGCAGGTATTTCTTGTCTTGTGACAGGCAAAGAAAGCATACGCGTTTGCAAGTCAAGATGTAAAGATAGCCATCAAAATCGCCACACTGCTCACAGCTTGAGGTGCATAGTTTCTCAAATAGCATTCTGCAGGTGATCCAGCTGCCGGTTTGGATACTTAGGATTCCGCGCAACGCGTTCCTTGCATGAGCGACAATGGCTTTGTATGGTGGGAGGTGGTTAACCAAGTCCGCGGAGCACCTGTTGACATACTGAAAGTTGGTGAGAGCACGTATGTCAAGATGGAGAAGAACTTGCTCAAGCAATTCTGGAGGGAGGCAATCAAGGGCACCAAGGTTTAAGCTTACTGGCGGGAATCAGCAATGTAAGGAGGCCTAAGATTGAAAGGTGGGCAGATTATGATCCAGGGTGTGGTCGTTGAGGCGTAAGTTTGGGTATGTGAGTTCCGAATTTTCGCTCATTTTGATCACCTTCGATGCAAAAATACAAAGCTGAAACGAACAAAGGGTTGTTTCTGGTGTTGCAGAAAGGCACGATGCGACGCAGATGGAGAGAAGTAACTGACCTGTGCTCGCTGAGCTACGAGTTCGTAGTGAGATGCTAGCCGAGTGTCAGGTGACTTGGTTAAGTTATGTAGCATCCAATATCCTGATCATGAATATGGGCATCATCGCCTATTCCAATGTTGCTTTAGGTTTGTTTTTTTTGTCCCATTCCCTTCATTCTCCTGTCCTGGATTTTGCCTAGACATTTGCCCAAATTATTGTCTAGGAAGTAGTTTCTGAATTAGCCGCTAAGCAGATGTAATCGCTCGCTAGCTCCAAGGATCAAAATCCAGCACAAAAGGCGTCAAGAAGTAGAGAACATTACATAGCAACCGAATACGGGTCGATATGATTGCAGCTTGTCGACGAAAAGCTCGATGATAAGAGTTCATTCGTTCTCGCACGGCGGTAATTGACTCTCTTTGCTCTTTCGCAGAATATATTCGCACGGTAAATGAGGACAGCCAGAATGATTCTATCCCTAAAAGCGGCTATGATTAAAACACAGAGGCTCTATATCATGAACGCCATTTATGAACTTTGTGAATGAAAAAAAATCACAACTGATCTCTTCTCTACAAACAGGAATTTTTGCAGCTTCTCATGGAGACATCCCGGCTTTCTGGCCACTTTGAGTCATCCGACAATCGGATTCTCTTGGTAACTCCTCTGACACTCTGAACCTTTATTCAAACTTATGTGTGGCTTTGTTGATCGCGAAGCAGCCAGCTACTTGTTGGTTAAATTAAACAGCAGGCTAGTCCTCCGTCTTCTAATCAATCATCGATCTGGCCACTTCAGCAATTTTAGCAATCAACTGCTCAGTACGTACGAAACATGTTTCTTCAAGCTTTGCCTATCTGTACTAGGCAGTAGATACGCCGAAAATCAAACTCAACGCCGAAAGCACGAGTGGTTCGGCATACCCGTAAATAAAAATCCAACATCAACGCTTCTACAAATTCGTACTTCCATGAATTACCCTTTTGACACTACCACCACTTGGCCGAGGCATCGCGAACAGTGTTGGACCCGCAGTGCACCTCGCCATTCCCAACATGATGTGAAAACCAGTCGTCCATGTAAGTAACATTGTAACTGGCCTTTGCATACGCGGCGGATACGGCCGTAGCCAAGATATCCTTGCCATCGATAACGGGTCCCCAAGGGTTGGGTGCAACGTACTGCGAGTTGCTCAAGACAACGCCGTTGATCGTGCCGGGATACATGGCGGTAACCGCAACAATGTCAGACTCCTGGCGCCGAGCAATACGCGACATTTTGTGGACGCCCGCGGCCTCGAGGATATCAACATATTGGCCCTGGGCGCTTCGCGCACTCTTCGTATCGTTGCATTTGAATTGCAGCTCTTCCGTGGCGAAGATGGTCGGGACACGGATAATCTCAGCATCTGTGACACCGGTTTCGCGCTTGAGGATATCGATGTTGGCTTTGATGTTCTTCGCGCAGTACTCCTGGACCTGAGTAAAGTTGGTCCTCTTGAGAACGTCGTCGATGGTGTCGTTGGGCAGACATTGAACCTCGTCACTGGGGAACTTTGGACGAGACATCCCCTTAACTTTGCCGCGACCAGCTTTCTGGGCCTTTTGGAGGAGTTCGAGGCCTGCCATCGGATCATCAACCATCATGACCCATCCGAGACGGTTCTTGGCGGGGAGAAACTGCATGAACTCGTCCGTATGCCCCACCACCAGCCAGGTAGTGTCAATCTCCACGGGTGCCTGCAACTCTTGGGCGTTGAGGAACTTGACCATGCGAGGCTTGATGCCGCCCTGAGATCCCATAATGGTACGGCCCGCGGGATACGACCTCCCGTTGTGCGTATGCGGCGGGATTGTCTCCAGGTTTCCCGTCGAGTCAGTGCTGTCTCCGTCTTCGAGGAGCTGAACTGCGCCGACCGTGTCGGATCGAAAGTCGCGGAACACGACACGGCCTGATGCAGCGCGGCGCTCGTTGTACTGGGCTGACCGGATCATTACGCGCAGCACAACGGTGCCGTTTGGGCCGGGCATGCTCATGTATCCCGGCTCAAAGAAGTCCTGGGTCCAGATGTCGGTTGTGTTGACGACGAACAGCGGCTTTTTGATGCCGGCCTGGACCGAAATCTTGCTGAGATCCTCCACGAACTTGTCCTGTGGCGAGTCATTGCCATTGCCAACGCTTGCATAGAGTTGCTGCGCCAGCTGGCCATGGTGGTGCGTCAAAACAGGGGCAACTCGCAGTTCCACTCTATCCTTGGCTTGGTCTTTTCCGTCCTTGACCGAAAACTCCAGAGTGACCCTGCCGTCCCATCCTCCCGGAGTCCTGGTTTGGCGGGCATCGATCCCGAGGGTCAGGCCCTGTTTGAGCTCCGAGGCTGTGAAGGTGTAGTTGGACGAGACGTATTTCCAGTCCTTGCCCGCGCTCTGAAAAAGACGGACTTTGGAGGCAGCAGCCTTATTGATGGAGATGGAGCCAGTGGCATTGTTGCTCAACTTGGGATTGGGGACCGTCCGGATGTGAGCCAAGTACTTGGGGTTGCGTTGGATGTTGTCCGAGGCATCGTTGCAGGTGTCCAGTTGCTTGTCCGTCGTCGACGCCGTGATCGTCAACGAGCATCGACGGTTGGTGTCGCCGATGTTAGCGAGGAATAAAGCACCGGATTTCTCAGTCCAGTTTCCTTTGCCAACACTGTCCGTGGTGCCCTCGATGTCAATTTTGCCGTCACGGTTGGTGTCAGCGAGGATCGTTGCTGTAAGCGCCCTGGTAGTACCGCAGAGGCCTGTCCGGAGGTTGTGTTAGTGAGATGAGCGTTTCATGGGCCTTCATGCAAGCATACCCAGGGCTACAAACGCCGCGGTACTAAGAGAGCGCATGGTGAACTGCGTAACGTGCTGAGGAACGTAGGGGAGGCCCCAAATGTTAAGTGAGTTAAGTGAGAGCACCCCGAGCTGTCGAGAATGCAAGGACTCTAGCTCGGCAACGCATCTTGATTCGATTTCATCGTGGACACTCTGGATCTTTATAATTTAGCACCAAGACGTCTGTAGGCCATGCTCGACTGAACGCCGTCAAGGTCAAGTCCAGTGTTGGCATCCAGGTAGGGGGTTAATGGGCAATGCTACACCAGTTCGATGTCAAAGCATGAGTTGACTCAAATCACCTTCCAGATACAGCTATCGAGTGGCTATACAATGAGAGGCAGTGCCTCACATTTCTCTTGGCCGACTCGTTCCGAAATATGTGATTATCTGGGCATTAGCTGATGCTACGAAGAGCTCATCATGATAACGTTCTCAGCTTATTGAAACGGGATGTAATGCTTAGAGCTATCAAGTCTGAGGAATTGTCCCATTGCGAGGATGCGTCATCCCGGGGGCTGGATCTCGTTCGCTCAAAGGTTCCATACATGCCAAGCAATATAGTTCACCAGACTTCAATTGCATGGCCTCCGCTATCCCTATTCAATCTCGTGAGCATAAACCCTGTGGTGTATCAAATGATAAACATGCAAGTTTTGAGGGATGCGGTGACATCGAATTGACCGGCTATCAGTAACCAACTCCTATACACACTATGAGTCTACAGCATGTCCCATTCAAGTCTTGTCAAAAGTGCCGAAGGATTGAGGCTCATCTCATTGCTACTCGATGATCAGCCTATAGGACGGGTCTTGCGGAAGAGCGTCTGTACTGCCGGCCTAATGCCAAGCAAACTACGATCCATGGTGATCGAGATACGAAGATAAGACCGAGATTCCTGAAGTTCCTTTCCCCGATGACATCAATGGCACTGGCCAGGAGCAATAGTCGTGATAACTGCCGGCAGATTCACAGCCACCTCCGGATCCTCTTCAATTGCACAGCCTACTTTCGAAACAAGGTCTCTGTTCCCTGCTGGTGTATAAGTTCAAGCTCAATTCTACGCATCGCTTATCGGGGCCCAGTTCTTTTGGGAACAGTACCCATGTCTCCGTGCCTGGTGATCCGGCGTAGTAAAACAAATATTGGACCGTCCAATCTTACCCCTGCCGAACGACGTCTTTGTCTCAAGTCGTAGGATTCAATCGGACCCGCCTCCAATTTCCATAGTCCATCGGAGAATACGAGAATATCCTACCGACCTGTCGTCATGAGTCTCACACATGTCTTTTTGTTCTCCCAATTGCCAAGAAAATAAACTTACTCGGTCTTCGAGAAACAATTATATCTACTTCCGTTTCATGGCACTATTCTGTAGGTACTTTCAGTGGTGTACTTCTCACAGTGAACGATGTGCCGCGCTCTTAGGCTGCTTTGCGTCGTGAATAGAACGACACCATGCAAGCGGTAAGATCCAGCGGAGCGTTCGACGGCATCTCCACGCTGCCAGGGACGGAGGACCTGTCAAACAAGCCAAGCGCAACGGGGATATTATCCGGTTCGGATTGGGCTAGTAACAATGACATGGATCTCACTGAGGCTGAGCAAAATGATGCCGGGCTCTAGCATAGCCATGTTTCTGCAAGGGACGCATGCGGTCAATGACCAAGATAATAAAACAGGACATATAGGCCGCTTGTCCGTCTTTGCGAAATGCCATCCACGTTCCCCTGTCAAATTGCAACGGGGCTTCTGAATTGCTCGCTCCTCGTGCGACCGCGAGATTGGCCAAACGGGGAAACCTGTGCAATGCAGAGCCGGGGTGATTGGGATACAGAATACGCGGAGGATACCAAGGCAAGTGAAAGACTCTCTTGATGCAAGACTGTGCTTGGAACTAAAGCTTCGATTTGTATTCTCTTCTCATCCAGAAACTTAGAAGGAACAGCATGGGGATCCTCAAGAATACCTAGAAAGCTCTGTCTCGGCTTACATCCGATCCCGCCGATGACCCAGTTGTATAAACATCGTCCATCAGATCCTCCCTGAAATCGCCCTACTCTTGATCAGTGTTTCGTGCAAGCGACTCGATCAGTGACTATATTTACGTACCGGAATGTAGTCTGAATAGAAGTGACCAGATATTACGCGGAGAGACTCCAGCGGCCGGAGAGACTGCGGTTCAGCCCTTTGCCGCGGCGTCCTCCTCGTCTGGCTCGCCGCCGTGTTCGCTGTCGCCGTCGCCGTCGATACTTCTGGTGGAATGGGTGAGTCAGGTCTCGAGTTCTCAAGTCTCACGTTCCGACTCCTCCTCCTCGCCAGAGATCGAAACCTGACCGGACGAGGACTCACCGGCCGAACGGGCCCCCGCCGCTTCTTGTCCAAGATTCGAGTTGGCAGGACTTCGAGCAGCGTGGATCCTTGATTGGGTTTCGTCAACGAACGGGGCCGAGCGTCGATGTTGGGCACATCGGGTTATCTTGATGATGGGCCGGATCAACAGGCCTCTGCAGCCCTCCAAGGGGGACCACATGAAGGCCTCGTGTATCTCGAAGGTGGCGTGTTCCTTGCCGTTGACCAGGAGGTCCTCGATTGGCTTGCAGTGGACCATCTGCATCGAGACGGTCTTCATACAGAATTCGCAGGCATTGACCGTGATTGCGCACATCGCAGCGCATCAAATTGGATAAGCTTAACGACTAAGTGTAGCGTTGTTTCATTGAACTCGAGAACATGGGCAATGGTAGGAGGGAAACGAGGGCCGCAAACATTCATCTCTCCAGCCTCTCATATAAGGCACCAGCCGATGGGTAGTGGTAATACAATTATTAAGCTTTTCGGCCTGAAACGAGCAAACGCCATCTATGACACAAATCTTTTTCTTCTTTGAATAACACAATCGCACATTTTGTTTGTGGAAAAGGAATAAATGGCACACGCTGATGCCAAATGGCAGTCAAACTTGCAACCCTCTCTCTCGGAGTGCTGAGCGTCCCCTTTAAGCTACCAAATTTAGGAACGGTACGGGAAGCATGCTTTGGAGGGCGCACTGGACATTTGTTGCCAAATCCCATGTCCCCTAGGCCAAGGCTGGGCAGATGTAAGCTTTACCTCGCCGATGAACACGTCGACTGTGCGGGTGCGGGCATTGATGCGACAGCGACTTGGGGCATGCAAGCGAACCATTCTGAATCGTGGAGGGAATATCCCGGGTGTTTCCAGGGATTACTGCAGCTAAGATATTACTTAAATACTATTAATTGTATATTTTAAGAAGATTTTTCAATTAGTGACATAGTCTCTAGGAGATGGCGATGCCAGGGTGCATAGTCGACTAACTCTATATGCTTTCGAGGTCTATTGCTGGAAAACAAACGTCAGGAAGCAGAGTCTTGGCAGGGCCCTTTGCCGTAATGTCTTCGAGGCGGGCAACGTATCACAGGATCTTGAGTCACCCACACGTCAAAGTGGTGGTAAAGGGTCTCTTCGTACCATTCTCTCCCTTTTGGGAGGCAAATGATAAATTAAGCCAGAAATCTAGTTCCGAAAAGGATCGTTGACTTTGGTGTACTCGAAGGCCAGCCTTGATCCACCAACCTCATACCCCATGTGCCAACTCTGCCTCCCACTCCCCCCCCCCCCTTGGCGTGTCGAGCCTTTGCCTAATTCTCAGGTCTGAAATGACCCCATTGTGCTTTGCGTTTCGCCAGTTGGTACGCCGGGTATTGCAGGGTCGACCAAGAGACGCGTTTCCTCTCCACGAATCGGCCCTCTTTCTCGAAAAGTTCACACTTGTCGCAGACTCTGTACTGGGGGAATACCCATTCTGCGCGGACCTGTTGAATGCTCAGGCATTGGCCGAAATCTTGATCCCGTCGAAAGTGACAGTCGTTCCTGAGGGCGACGTCGAAGCACCCGCAGTCGTAGAGGTAGGTATCCCACTCGCACATTTTGCGAGCGTTGATGAGTGGGAGCGCGAAAACAGAGATTGTGGTATGCCAAACGACGTAAATGTTGCTTTTCTCCAAATGAAGTACTGTAAACAGCTCGAAGGATTGGTGGTTGCGGTTCCTTCAGCTGAGGGCGGTCCGAAATTTATAGACCAGATCTTGCACGCAGAAGGGATGAATCAGAAGTATTTAAGAACAGTGTTGGGCGACATTTTCAATCGGCCGATGGCCCCTGAGAGAACTACAACGATTATGAAAGAAAGAATGTGGGCAACCGTCGATGATTTGCAACCGACCTGGCATCTTCGATACCAGAACACCTCGCTCGCCTAAGATTGGTACATGCAAGGCGCCGCAAACTAAATGCGAGATGCCGCTGGATGGCCGCGAGGGTCAGAGCCATGAGTCACACAGTCTTGAGGTAGATGAAACACCCAGGAAAAGCCGTGAATTAACTCATCATGAAGCTCAGTAGAATCGTCCCGTTTGCAGATTATCTCCAAGGTCCTAGGATATAGTCGAGTACCGAGGACAAACTGCGATGTCACTGCGTTGAGGGGCAGCGCCGTCGTACAACCCACAGGGATAACAAATGTTAAATTACGTAGTTTTCTATTGTGACCCTAACAGCGGAATAAGAAGATATATCCTTATTTATCATCTAGTCATTAGATTAATAGTTCTAAATGAGTATATATACCTTAACTGTAGCCAATACTTAGCTTGAAGATAAGTAGTGTAACTTTATACTGATCCGCGGGGCTTGTACATGAGCTAACATTTGTTATCCCTGTGGGCAGCCAGTAGCGGCCCCACGATTGCTAAATTCAGGGGTTCAGATTCACTGCTGAGCCACACTTCCTATCTGTGGCACTATCTCGCAGCCTCAACTCAACCTCAGGAATGCCACGATAGCTCCATCGCTGCCAGATTGCTACTCCTCTTGATACGTCCTATCATACATATTGGTGACACTCCTCCGCCGGCCCTCTTTTACTCCCAATCACTATGATTTGAGCTCCCTACCTTGACCCGAAGCCGTCACCATGGGTCTCACGTCCTTCTTTCGTAGCGTCTACGATCTCGACACCCTCGATACTCGCTTCACCAGCTCCTCGTCCGTTCCCTACCAATCCGTCATTGATGCGCGAAGCGATCCCGTCGTCCCCCGAGAATCTTCGAGAAGAGCGCAAAGGACAGAGCCGCCGAAATGGAAAACGACCGAGTTCTACCTCTATTATGTCATTTTTGCTGTAGTTGTACCATACATGTTCTGGGTCGCATACGATGTATCAAAACGTGCGCTGCCGGTTTCCGCCGCTCGAGAAGGGTACGAACCACTAACCATGTCACAGCCTCCGACTATCGATACCCCAAATACCAGAAATACCTCCGCGATGGTTGGATACCGGGGCGCAAGATCGATGTTTCCGACGCTCAGTACCATAGTTTTCGAGAAAACCTCCCGGCCATGTCGGCCCTCTTGCTGTTCCACCCGCTATTGAGGAAGTTATGGAACCGCGTGTATCCGATTCCTGGGAGGCGGAGTGAGGGTGGTTCGAGCCGGATGAATCAACGAGCATCCTTCGACCATGCTTTCGCCTACATCTTCTTGGTGGCCCTGCACGGAAGCTCAATCATCAAGATCATGGTGATCCTTGGCCTCAACTACCTCGTGGCCACCAGGCTTCCGAGAAAATATGTCCCTGCGGCGACTTGGATCTTCAACATATCGATTCTGTTTGCCAATGAGCTATACAAGGGATACTTCTTTAGAAATATGGCAGCAACCATCTCTCCTCCGAGACCCACCGTCGTTCACGACTCCGTCCAGATGGTGGACTCGGGTTTGATGTCTCTCGGGGCATGGCTTGACAGGTATCGGGGTCTGCTAGCTAGATGGGAGGTTCTTTTCAACATCACAATTTTGCGCTTGATCAGCTTTAACTTGGACTATTATTGGAGTATTGACAAAGGCAGCTCAAACTCTTTGGAGGTGAGTAACCCATTCGCTACGCCCAAGTCCCCTTCTAATGCGTCAAAGAAGAAGCAGCTTGACCCAGCCAACCTCTCTGAGCGGGACCGTGTCTCGATTCCCGCAAACGTGAAAGATTACACTTTCCGCAACTATGTTGCTTACGCCATCTACGCACCGCTCTACCTAACGGGCCCGATCCTAACGTTTAATGACTACATTGCCCAGCTCAAGTACCGCGCCGCCAGCATTGAGCAGACTCGTACCATTCGATATGGAGTCCGCTTTGTCTTGGTTCTCCTCTCAATGGAACTCGTCCTTCACTATGACTATGTCGGCGCCATCAGCAAAGCCCAGCCTCAGTGGGGCTCCTACACGGCTGCTCAACTCAGTCTCCTTTCTTTCTTCAATCTACACATCATCTGGTTGAAACTCCTTCTCCCCTGGCGACTCTTCCGTCTTTGGGCCCTCATCGACGGCATCGACCCGCCCGAAAACATGGTCCGTTGTGTTAGCAACAACTTCAGCACGCAGCTCTTCTGGCGTGCCTGGCATCGATCATACAACCGCTGGTTGATTCGATATATCTACATCCCGCTGGGCGGTTCTTCGTTCCGCAACTGGCGAGCCATGGCGCGGTCGATCGTCACGTATCTCATGGTCTTTACCTTCGTTGCCCTTTGGCATGATATTCAGTTGCGACTCCTGATTTGGGGCTGGCTGATCGTCTTGTTCATGCTGCCCGAGTGGATCGCAGCTTGGATGTTCCCTCAGCGCAAGTGGGAGGATCGTCCGACGGAATACCGCATGCTGTGTGCCGTCGGCAGCGTGGCGAATGTTTTGATGATGATTTCGGCCAACCTGGTGGGCTTTGCGGTCGGCCTTGACGGCCTGCAGAGCATTGTGTCGAGCATTGTGCATGAATGGTCAGGTACGTCTAATACTGAATACCCTTCTTTGGGAGAAGATCCGCGCGCTAACTTCAACAGGTGTGTTCTTTATTACTGCAGCTTGCTCATGCCTCTTTGTCGGCGTTCAGATTATGTTCGAGATTCGGGAGGAGGAGAAACGAAAGGGGGTTACGCTCAAATGCTAGATGCGGCCGTTTAACTCGATTCCAATCTCGCAGTGTAATGATTACTGTAAAGTGGAACCAAGGAAGACAACTGCCTTGATTAATGAGAACGAATT
Source organism: Microcera coccophila (assembly GCA_024112705.1). Classification (NCBI taxonomy): domain Eukaryota; kingdom Fungi; phylum Ascomycota; class Sordariomycetes; order Hypocreales; family Nectriaceae; genus Microcera; species Microcera coccophila. Next base: position 13,474 of record JAMYIC010000139.1, read on the forward strand.
GGGATCAGCACTGTCTTTGATTGAGCCTGGTACGACGTATCATCTCTATTGTGTGTAGATTACGCAAGCTAAGAACGGGAGCTGAAGGGTCCAGGCAATTTACTAATCCTGGAGGGGGTATATTCATGTCGTCATAAGCACAATCCTTCTAGTTTCACCTCGGAACCGTTACGCCATCTCTGTCAGCCTACTGATTACTATTATTATGAATAAAATTCTCCATTCTGGAACCATGTCTAGATCGCAACCAGTACCACCACCACCCAGCACAAGCATCCTGGAGCATGGCAACTCCGTGTTATATCCCAAAACGCAATATCGAATGCTGGGCATGTAAGACGAGGACAACTCAAGGCTTTTAGAAATAAGCCCCATCGTGTGCTTCGGAGCGACGTCTGAAGGCATCTTTGCTACCAGTGCCATTCAGCTCGATGTCGCTAGTGTGGTGAGGCTGCCTGGCGAATTTGCCTTCCTTGCCCAGCTTCTTCTCGGTCAGCCACCTTCGCACCCAGATGACGCCCCAAACGATACAGAAGACGATGATGGTGCCCACCAGAATACCGAAGATGTACCCTGCGACGACGCCTCTGCCGCCGATCTTGTCGTGGTCGAGGAAGTTATAGGGATACCAACCCTGCGTAGCAGCAGTGATGTACGCAACGCCCAAATATCCAGCAAGGATCAGGATCAACCACACAATGTGAACCCACAGCATGGGACTCGTTCGGGGGATAAAAATCTCAAACAGCGCGAACAGACTGTTCAGGCCGTGCTGGCTGATGTTGGACCATGCTTCAAATTCGCGGGCGAACCAAGGATTTCGGTACAGCACGACCCAGTACACGATGGTGACGAGGAAAGGGAACGTGACGATGGTGGTATAAAACAGCGAATGCAGCGCCTGCAATGGTCGAGGAAAGCTATCGAGCAACGGCCGGCCGCGGATCGCATACGTGAGGGTGTGTATCGACGCGACGGTGAAGTAGCACGCAATGCCCCAATACGTCAAGATGGTGAAGTAGGAGAACGATCTACGAACTTCGCTGCAGCCGCCTTCGTCGTCATGGGTACAAGTCCATCCGATGATGAAAAAGCGTGTTGTGAAAGCGTAGAGAGCCTATGCAACAAGATTTTAGTGGGACACGTTCATGTCGAGCGCAAAATTGTCGAGTCCACGTACGATCAACGCGCGGCAGAAGAAGAGCAGCCAAGGGCTGAGGAGCCACGATGTCTCGAAGCGCTGGGACGGGTCCCAGAGGCTGGTGCCGAATTTGAAAGGATTTTTGGCCATGTCTACCGCGACGACTGAAGCTTCTCGGAGCTTCGTTTGGCGATGACGAGACTGAAAAAAGTTGGTGTTTTTTCAACCCTCGCAATTTCCCTCTCGTCGTCAACGGCACCGGCACGAGACAAGGGGGTCCAAGCTGAGAGGCTTGAAACGAGGCGCAATTTACGAGCGCCGCGATCACGAGAGCAGTGAGACGGTGGCATTTGAGGTTTTTTTCCCTTCTTTTTTAGAGGAGCCTGTGAGGGAAATTTGTGAGCTACAAAGTCGACTGCGTGATCACTGCGTGTCCTGTGCTAAAAGCTTGGAATTCGAGGTTGGGGTTGGATGATCAGCATCTTCGGTCTGGGCCTTCCTGGCTGGTGTTGAGCGGGACGAGCTGTCCAAAGTGGAGGTTTGTCTGGGCGCCGTCAACGACTTTCGATTTTCATTACCTGATGGGGAAAATACGTCCTTGGCTTCGAAGCGAAGCACGATTGTCGACGCCAACGGGCATCAATAGTCGATCCTTGGTACGGAGGACGCTCCTCCATCATCATCATCTGGACAGGAAGCAATCTCCACGTGAGATTGGGTAGATCGAATCCTGGATGATAAATCGAAACTCAAAAGACACAGACACGGGCGGACGAGCTACCCAACTAGAAAGCGGTAGCGCGGCAGCGACCGTTTTGGGAGTTGGGGTCATGCTGTTCTGCAGCTTCGGAGCTAGAGTCTTCTAGAGGCGAATGAATGTCTGCATCTCGCAGACTAGACGCCGCCATAACGCCAACCTGCGCCCAGATCGGCTTGTGAGATCCGTCCGCGTCCATTTTTGCGGAGGGTCATGCACTCCTTTCGATATTGGCGTCTTGCCTTCTTGGGGATCTTGCTCTGTCATCATCGCAGGCGCTGTCGATATTGGGCTTTTCGCTATGGCAGATTAACTGCAACCCAACAAGGAGATTTCCCCAAGCCAGCAACGAATCACCATCCCGAGGTGTCTCCCACCACAACGCGGTAATAAGGCTGAGGGAGGGAAGGGGGGATACAGCGTCAGCATCAGCTCTGCCAATCCGACCCTTGACGGCTCCCTCCCTCGTTTCCCTCCCTCCCCCCTCCCCCGAGCCCCGAAAGTGGAACAAACATCAAGTGACGTCCGCTCCGAGTGGGTTGCGCCATGTCGAACTGTTCGATGCCGACCGCGGGACATGGGGGACGGACAGGACGAGCATTTTGACAGCTGCGATCCGCGTTTGGCGTTAAGCCTCAATAGCTCCCCAGGCTTGAGCCACTATTACTGGATCTCCCCGACTATTTGCTCTCTGGGCTGGGATTCTAGATTAAAGATTGACGAAAAGCGCGTTCCATCGCTCCAAGTTCTAGCGGTCACCCTGGGATTGCCCGCGGATAGGGTAGCATGCGCCTATGGGGTCGGGCATGCGTGCCCCTGAGCTAGGTAGGGATTAACCGTGTAAACAGTTGCTGCATGTTGAACGTCTTGCGCAGAGCACGAGATGAGTGAGTCAGGTCTTGGAGGGGGGCTTGGAAATGAAAGCAGGACAACACATGCATTTTCTAGTCCGAAAAGAGCTTTTGAGATGCCTACAGCAACCCCGATACGTCGTCTTGACCCCAGGCTGTCAAACTCTCTCTCCCCCCCCCTTGCATACTACGTTGTATACAGTAACAGCGGGCGTTTTGGGGTCGGCTAGAGCGGACTGCGGCATCGCCTCTTTCGGGCCCTCCGTTTGCTCAGCCGGGAATACAGTGGATGTGGTTGCAGGCTCCGTATATCCAGATACTCTCGTCACTTCTCGACTTGGCGTGCGTGATAAGTGGAGGTTGTTTTTTTTTTTTGGTCGTCGATGATCCGCAAGGGGCCGTTCACTGTAAACCATGGACCCGTTCCCAATTTAGCAACTAAGAATGCAAGCCGCCATCGAGGGTGGCTTCGAGACAATTCCCAGCTTCCCATTTGCCCTGGAACATGTTACTAGTTGGTAAAGCTAGGCCCCAGAGGGTTCCTAGATGCCTAGGTGGTCGACTTGGGTCTGCTCTAGCGCCCTAGTGCTCTAGTGCCCTTGGTGGGGGGTGGACGGTCTATCCACTAATGGCACCAGGGGTTCCAGGGGCCGGCGGCGCAGGCTCTAGGCCGTCGAGTGGCTGCCCGGTGGCCGTTCAGTGGCGGTCCAGTGGGTTTCGGCCGCCAAGGGCGCCTTTGGCGGGGGTTCTGTCTTTGGCGTGGGCTCAGGGGAGGTGGTCATCGGTGAGGAGGCTAGGTCGCGTTTCTGTGGTGGTCATTGTTCGTCGACTCCTCAAAGGTGCTTACTCTGCTTTCCCCTCGAAACTCCGGACCTCGAGCTCTTTCTCTCCTTTGCTCTTGAATTGGTGTTTTCGGAAGCGATTTGCGCTTTTTGGGGCCGTATACGTATCCCTGCCTTTGCGATCTGATGCTTTGACTACCGACACCCGAAAGTCTCCATCGACGATCGCCCTCTGAGCTGTCGCAACATTTTTGTCGATCACTCGAGTCAATTGCAACGTTCGGCCTCGAAACACCAACTTCGCTCATCGCCAGAGGATTATGGGGTTGGTCAACGTCTAGAGCTTGGCTTCAAGGCCCGGTCACGCGATGCAGTAAACTTCTGCTCTCTACCAACTACTTCCGCTCGTTTCACGACACAAGCCCGTCGACGTGCTACGTACGCCCACGGATCCTCCGATGCACAGCCGGCTTCGTCAGCAGCCACCTATTCTGAATCCTTTCTGTTTCGCCCAATCCTCACCGTTGCTCGAATAACAGTGTTCCTCCCGCACGGAATTGTCTTACCACCAACGCGGTTTTGAGACGCTGTGTAACCACAATAGCGAGGTTGGCCACCCCGGCTCAGCCGCAATGACTACGCTTCAACAGCTCCCCGCTTTGACCTACGACGGCAATGACCTTCGAATAGTCCTCGTCCCAACTTCTGACGACGGCGTAGCCACGAACTCCAACGACTTTCGATCCGAGATTGACGACCATGAAGCCGACACACAAAACACCCAGACCGGAGCAGACCCGACCATCCCGACCCATCCTGTCCCCTCTATGCAGGATGCCTTTGCCGAATCGCTCTACGAGGTGACGAATGGGAGCCCTGTGAAGAAGACGAACTTGAAAGAGCTCGATGCGAAGACTCGTAGAGAGAGGCTCCTCGAGCAGCTGGCAGAGGAAGACCCTTTCGATGCGCCATGGCGGTACCGGCCGGGCCAGGAGCAGCATGAGGTATATAAGCTGATAGCTCAGATCACCTTTGGCGTGTATCTGTTGCTGAACAGCATGGCAGCCGACGAGAGCCAGGTCGTCACCATTCTCCAGGGGCACATCGACGAGGTTGACGAATTCCTCGAGGTTCTGCTGGAGGACTTCGCTCAGGTTCACCAGGACCTCACCGAGCGCATTGCCCACCTCCAGCTTCCCATGGCCAACAGGCAGGCTTTCGAAGCCATGCTGGAGGATCGCAACTTTCGCGCTCAAATTCTCGCTGGCAACGAAAGGATCGATCACATCCTGGCTAGGACGAATGCTGCCATGAAACAGTGGGATGACGACATTGATGCAGGTTTGCGCTCGAGCGAGGCTTTCATGGATTGGTTGAACGAGCAAAAAGACGAGAGCTGGAGGCGCGATTCACCAGAACTGGGCAAGATATTCAACGCGATGCAAGGCAATGCCGATGGTTGGCTCAACGCATTCGACGACTTGAACAATCAGGCGCAGGAGCTGAACGGTCTAATCATCAAACTCATGACAATCGTGGCTGAGATGGAGAAGACGGCTGGAGAAGTCAGCCGTAAAACCTGGGTAAGACATTATGAGTAAAACTTGTTCCAGCATGACTAATTAGAGACAGGCAAACATCCAACCCTTTACCATTCCAGTTCATGGCGCCCGCAATGGGGACACGTCGTCGACGGAGTCGCCTCGCTCCTTGAGGTCACACACAAAATCCACTCCCCGCGCCAGCATTCGAAGCGGAGGCTCTATTTCTACTCTTCAGCCGTCTAGGGACAGAGATGCTGAAGAGGACACTCTGAGTGACTTTCCACTGCCGGGAGCAACCCCTTTACTGCCACCCCCTCGCATCAGCGCTCGACTCTCGCCGACCGTATACACACCCCCCGCATCGAGGACGCCGCGGTCATTATCGCCGCCGAGAGAAGAAACGATGGCCCAGCCGACGGAGGATGAGCCAAAGGCACAGGAAGCGAACGCACTGGATCAAGGACTCTTCATCCTCCAGCCCCGAACCTATACCCCAGTGCCGCCCGAACCGCTTCCTTCGCCGATGGTTAAGGACCCCCCCGTCGTGCAGTCCTTGGACGAAGTCAGACTACAGGCGACGACTTTTGTCCCACCGCAGCAACATACTCCCTCGCCAAGTCTCGCAGAGCAGGGCATGGGCTTCTCGGAAAAACGAACATCTCTGCGTCAACGCCTTTCTCTCAAGACGACGCCTCCCGAGTCAATCCAGATCCCCCCGAGAAGCGCGGTTGAAAGGCAGTCCCGTCGTCCGTCAACAGGTGTAGCGTCGCCTCAGACGGGTAAGTCTCAAGCTCACGATTCAGCGTATGGCTCTGATAGTGAGCACCATCCAGTGCAACATCACCTCCCACGAGCTAGTTCCCATGCCGATTTCTCCATGAAAATTCGCCCTCCGGCCATGCCGTCTCCCCACTCCGACCACCAGCAATACTATCATCCCGTCCGCGCATCGCCTCACTCTCCTCTTCAGCAACGCCCGCACACAGCTGGCCCTGCTGAGCAACAGTATCGGCCCTCCGGCTACTATCCCGGGCACCAGCGCAACCAGCCCTCGCGCATGGGCGGCATGAGCATGTTGAGCAACGTGACGATGGCAAATACCCTCGACGACCGCGCTACCGTGACCTCGAGCGTCACCACGCAGGCCGGGAGCAAGCGCATCAAGAAGAAGAAGAGCGCATTCGGCTGGTTCAAAAAGGCATTCAGCTTGGACGACGACGAACGCGCCGAGTATCAGGCACGTAAGGCTATGCAGCATCAACCCCAGTACTACGACGGCAAGAGCCCAAGGTTTTTGGACGGCAAGAGAGTGAGATGAGACGTCTTCTTCTCCTTCTCCGTCGCGAGCACATTCCTTCTTTTCCAACATCTGGATTTCAAAGGCTCAGGGACATCATCTACTTAACCCACTACTCACCTGTCTCACGAAGCTTTTAGGCGCCTGTCGTTTTTGCGAATGATACCCAGCGAGTCTATGACCTGATTTAGAGCTTGGATGC